>LUCG01215661.1:0-16373 GCA_001633085.1 Carthamus tinctorius | reverse complement strand
TGGCATTAAAAAGTGAGAGGGTTGGGAGGGTTGGGAAATATGGGTGTGTATAGCCTTATAAAGGAAGACAAATAGTTTGATCGTCAATTAATACCAATATAATCTTTTCAGTGGAGGGTAATTTGTAGATAATTTCTAAGGCTGACATGGCACTTCAGAATTTTGTGTTAAAATTTCTTTTGTAGTGGATGGTCTTAAAGGGTATTTAAGACAATGACCAAAATGCATCAAAATGGAACCAAGTTTGTCTTAGGGGCCGTGTGCCTTACCTAGTAAGATGCTTAGCAAGGACCTGGAATCTTACCCAGTGAGGGTGGTGACTCTTATCAGGTTAGCAGTTACAAGATCAGAGACACTTAACAACAATCTTAGCATGCCACTTTGATGGTCGGGAATCTTACACAGTTAGCGTTTTGTAAGCGTCCCCTTAGGTCCTATTTAGTACAATAACATTTTTTCCTCAATTTTGTGTAACAAGTGTTCAGTTCTTCCTATTGTGTACCTATTATGATTAGCGGGTTGGGTTCTCCAAATTTGGTGAGAAGCGTGAGAAGTGGTTATCAATCGTTGGATGAGAGATGAACGAACGTTAGGATGAGATGCAAACTTAGGGGCTGTTTGTTTTTTTAAAAATACCTCTTAAAACCTCTTGAGTTTAAAAATTATGAGGTTTGCAGACTTACTGTGTGTTTTATTTTCTAAAAAAGTCTGAAAACATCATACGGTCCTCTAAAATTTTAAGAGGTGCACCATCTACCTCTTATTTTTTATATGTGAAATCAGACTTCAGACTTCAAACCTCTTAAAAACAAACGACACCTTAGCTTACATTTTGATGCATTTTACCCCAAAACAATTGGTAGATAGTCATATATTTCTCCTATACTACGTGTCGGATTGGTCGTTTTCATGGGACGGAGGAAGTATGAAAGATCGGCCATGAAATCTACACATAAATGAAAGGAGATAGAAGTGTAGAACATACCTCTATCTGGGCTACCAGTTGGATCTTGCATGAAATTTACCGATTTGAAGGATATGGTTCTGGAGTCACACGTTCGCTGACTGTAGAACCATAGTTGGGCCCACCCTTGCGATACTGGATAAGAAACTCGATAGGGTATCCCTTCACCTTATGTGGCACGATGCCAAGATCGTTGAACGTTAGCGCTGCAAAGACGGCCACATTATAGATCAGAAAGCATAAAGCTTAACATCTTTTCTCGAGTTTGGGAAGGAAAAAAGGGAAATGGAGAGAAAAGAACGGTAAGAAACCTAAGGGGGTGTTTGCGCAAACACTTACCCAATAAGCGCTCACCGGTGAGAATCTTCACTCTCATTTACCTTACTGGGTAAGATTCTAGTCAATTAAAACGGTATTGTATGCAATAATTTTTCCGGTAAGCATTAGCAGGGTAAGAGTCGTCACCCTCACTTACCGGTCCAGGCTATCGCTCCTATTGGGTAAGATTCTGGGTCCTTGCCATGTACATCCGTTAAGCACTTACCAGGTAAGCGTTTGGTAAACGACCCCTAAGTTTTTTATTTGTGTTCGAAAAGGAAACAATTTTTCATGTTTGTAAATCAAAGAGATAGGAAAGAGAAGATGTCAACTTTACAAATATACCCTTTACATTTGTTTTTCTCACTTCTAGCTACGATGGTATTTTTGTCAGAAAAGATCATAGACTCCTTTCAAATTTTATTTCCCTCCTTTTTCTTCCGACTTTGGAGGGAAATATAAATTGATATTTTGCTTCCTATACCTTTCCATTCCCTCCAAAAAAGTTAAGAGAACACATCGTTCCTTTTATTTCCCCTCATTTCCCTCTCTTTCCATTCAAATAAAAAGGTTTCGAGAACACGGTGTAAGGAATCAATGAACAAAAATGGAAGCCACGAGGATTGTCGAGATTGAAACACTAACCATTTTCCGAGACAACTGTATCTGATGAAAGAGTGTTAATTACATCCAGATTGAAGATGCTTGGAGTGGGCAATGGGAAAGGAACTTTATTCAGGAAGATTTCTCGAGGACTTGAGATTGCCTGCGATAAATCGACATACAAAATATTAAATTGAATAAATTCAACAACTAAATGGAAATTATAGTTATAAATTGGAAACGGGTCAACTATATGAAACCAAAATGGCTCAAAACTAGACAAGCGAAGCTCCAAGTTTATTCTTGACAGGCAGACATATGAACAGAAAATGGGACCATTCGCCACTCTATATATAAACCAAACCAAAGAAGTCCAATGTATGCCAGAAGAACAAGATGAATAGGGTCAAATGTTGGAAATGGATTAGGGCAAAACAAAAAAAAAACTGATGAGAGCCCAAATAAGGAGAAACTGTTGAAGACTGAAGAGTGAAAAATAGCTAAAAGTTAGCACCAAAAGTTTGAAAAATATCATAGATTTTGACAATCTACAATGCATCAAATCGACTTTGGGACTCCAACAACAGTTGGCAAGAGATCAACTCCATATACCTCAGCAAATACCCATAATCATAACCATCAGCATGCTTACATTTACCGAAAGAGGCACTGAAAAGACATTTGGTGGCTCACATACCAAAACAAATAATTCAAACAGCACTAATATAATAACTATTATTTCCTAATGAACAAGACGTAAAACTAATATGAAACCGCTAGCAGATAGTTTTAATCCTTAATTGGACCATCATATATTTAACATGAAGAAAACGGATCTCCTGAGCAAAAATCTCAAGGATTAGCTCAACATCAAGTTGCAATCACATTGGACATTTGAATCTGTCATCGTTTGTAGGAGAAACATTGGAAGAAATGTCATCCTAACAAAAGAGTTATTAGGGAACAACTTTATTCATTTTACCACAATTGCCCTCAACATTTATGCATCAAATATATTATCCTTCAAGAGGCTATGCATATATAATCATGGAGACCTTAGTGGTAATTTCAATATAATTGCTTTGCTACGGCTTGGTTAAATTCCTTGGTTAGCTATGAACTACTAATATATTAACATGGAGCACACAACCTTTATTTCCTTATATTTGCAATATGGAGTTTTGGGGTGGATGGTTTATGTAATGGATGATAGTTGGCTTTCACAAAGAGAGATCAAAGGCATGTAAATAACAAATGCAGGGCACTCGATTCACAATTACATGGACACAATTTTATCCATAAAGTGATAAATATAATTCAGATACCTTAGCAATTGGGAAAGGAACATTGACATAATGAGGCCATTCTCGAATTGTTTCATACATAAGTTCAGCCTGCAAAACAAAGATATAATGAAACTCCAAGTTCGAAAATATGAAACTTAATTAGCATTGGACAGAAATAAAAGTTCCAACAAAACTTGGAAACAATGAAGAGCTTAGAATCACCAATTGACGCATCGTATAAACATCTGGTCCACCAAGTTCATACAGTTTTCCCATGCTGCTACCATCATCTTTCAAGGCCGCAACAACTGCAGAAGCAACATCAGCAACATACACAGGTTGAATCCTGTAAACAACAAATATTTACCAAATTGTTTAGAAAATAATTAATTAGAGCGTCTAATAAAGTGGGTTTTCATGTGTTAGAATTAGATTTCGAAGTTGATGGGAGAAAAATTAAGTCATACTTGGTAGATCCATTTCCAATAAGTGGAAGAAAGTTATATTTCTTTGCAAAGTGAGCCCATGGATTCAGGATCCGATCTTCTGTACCAACCATCACTGCAGGTCTCAGTATTGTGGCCTGAATACAAGCAAACCATTAGTTCCGAATGATTGGACATTACTTAGTTTAAGCATGCCGTGAATGTCTATTATTTTTCTGCTACGCTAATATGTACAAGTTTGGTTAACATTTTTACAAGAAATTTTGTTAGAATTCTAGAAATGCCATCAAAATGAATGGAAATGTCAATGATCCATCATTTTTCTCCAGCACCATTGAGCATGTAAACCTGATAATAGTGAGTCTAATAAAGTCAAAGTAATAAGATACATTATAAGATTGAAGATAACTCCAAGGCAAGTTCAGTCAACCAGCAAAGCCGTCTATTTATTACACAAATCAAATATCTGAATCACCTCAGGCAATTCACTTAAGATGGACTCCTCTGCAGCAGCTTTAGCTTGGCGCATTTTGGATGGAGATGATTGAGAAGCTCCTAAGCAAGAAAGTTGTATAAATCTCATGATTCCACCATGTTCTTTGGATATCTGCATATGGCATACCATGTTAGGCAACAATATTGCGATATTAAGGCAATTCAAAGGACTAGAGATGAGCAAAGAAAATGTCAAAGCAAAGAAGATGGAAACAAGAACCCAAACAAAAATAGTCAAAATAAAACTGAGAGAAACTAGAAGCACAAACTTACCTTTGCAAGTTGTGCAGCCATGTGATGGTTCACTTCCTCGAGGCTATAATTTCTAGTTCCATATTCCCTTCCTGGAAGAACACCATTACTATGTCATACAAGCTTCATCAGCCTCTAATACAAACCCACAAACATAGGAAATTAACCATGTACCTATGAGATTGATAACAACATTTGCCTTGGCCATGACCGCCTTAATTGAGTTTTCATCTCTTGGATTATATTTCATGGGAACAATCTGTGGTAGTTATAAAGGAATGTTTGGCGTAACTCGTAAGCAAGCAATGACAAGTTCTCTAGCATCCAAAAAAAACTTTGAACAACAATCAATGTTCTAAGTTACCTGCCCCAAATCACCCATCAGTTTGAGATGGCGAGGTGAATCCTCGGAACCTCTAAAAGGTACCAGCACTTGAGATCCCATTTTAGCTGCAGATAAATACAAAACGAATATCACAAAACACGATTTGTCAAAAGTAATCAGTTTGGAACTTTCTCCCTCACTCAATATAAGAACTTCCAGTTTCAACTTTCAAATAAATGAGATTACTCTGTGATATACTATAAAAAGGGTAGACGCTACCCTATCATGTCCCATGGTCATCATCGGGGAGGTAAATCAGGGCATGCATCCCATTGGCAGAGGAGTGGTGCCTAGGGTCGAACCCAGGACCTCACACATATGGATTACACCCACACCTCTGACGGCTCTGTGTTAAACTAGTTTTAGCATTATCTCGAAAACTACTTTGTCAGATTACAGAACTTCAACAGAAAATGAATCAACACAAGCATTCCTATAATCATCTAAGAAAGGAAACTGAAGTTTATAATTCCACTAACCAAGCTCTTGCACCAAGTAACGCCCAAGGAAACCAGTAGCTCCAAATACTGTAGCAACTATACCACTGCCAACCAAGAAAATAGCAAATAACATTAGCATGCTCACTTTGTTGGAGGACATACACAGAAATTAACTGGCTCCACCATTTTAAATCCTCGTTGTAGGACACTAAAATGTAACCCATTTTTTACATGGTTACCCAGACTACCAATAGAGGCACACATCTAAAACAAGAAATGTGCATCATCAGTTCAAAATCATAAAGGCCTTTATCCCTTGCAACTCAACATGAAATCATTTAAATTTCACATCTGAAGCATACCTTTATGTCGCCTTAAATGTACAACTTTTCACTTTTCTTCACCATTTTAGGGTGCCTCATTTAAAAGTTTTACAAAGTATTGTCAAAAAGAAGTACAATTTCAACCACAAGGGTTGTGGCGTAGTGGTTGAAGCCCTGGGGGATGTGGTGGAATATCCCATCTGCGCAGGGTTCAATTCCATGCGTACGCAACAATTGTGGCCAGGCTTAGTCTCAGACGGCCGTAATTTAATTACCAAATTGCCAAGGATGTAGCTTAGGCAAAGCCTAAATGAACCCTTCCAAAAAAAAGTACAATTTCAGGATGCTAAGCAGCTACGTCTAGACTGTCTACTAATTAAATGAGATGATATTTTACAAACGAAATGCATCAAACTAGAAAAGGAAGACATGAAATTTTGTCACTTCAGAAAGAAAGAATATGCAATTTGACTTGAATGTCAAATGGATTATGTTTCAACCTCAAAGATGCTGGATTTAAACTTACTCAAGTTAAAGATAATTGCTAAAACGAAGTCTTACTTTACCGCAACCATTTACAAGAGCATAACATCAGTATAACTTCCATTTTGAATTCGAATAGCATTTTTCGCAATCGAAGTGCCCATCTTATACATGATTTCATACTGTCAAACCAATTATGAGCTACCAAACCAAATCGTGCTAATTTCAGAACCGACTACACATAAACTAAGGATATCAAACTTTCAACATATAAAATCAGAAATCGAAATTACCTAACGGATGATCTTCCACCAGTACCCTTCCGAACCAAATGCCCCACGCCTTTGGTGGCAATCGTAGAAGCATATCGCCGATCATAAGCACCATAATCTGCATTACATCAAATTTCAAACAAAATCTGAAAAAATCCAGTTCAAATCAAAACCCTAGAAATGGATACATCTGATAAAAAAAACTAAATTACACTGATCGGAAGTAGGGTAAAGCGAGTAAATCGCCGGCCGATAGTAGACGGATTCACGAGCTAATCTCCTCGAAATCGCCATCATCGTTCCCAATCTACAGAGAAAAAGGGGGAGGAGAGATTTGTGATACGATGAAAAAACGCAGAGGCCTATTTCTAACTTGCGCCTGTGGGGTGTATAAAAAGCTAACCTTGTAATTAGAGGATTCCTACCCTAAATATTTGAAGCTAATTTTGACTTTTATAAGTCAAAGCTACAAACTTTTGTTTTTTTTATGCTCTTTAATTGTAAACAAAAAACATTTATATGTTATAAACTTTACATTATTTTTCTATAATTATGATACATTTTTTTATAAATTTTTTAAGGGCCTTTAATCTATAAGGAATAAGCACGATGATTTGCCCAGCCTCGTTGGGGAATTCGGTTCACCAACCCCTTCAGGATCTGGATTCCTTGTAAACGTGGGTATTTAGGGTCGAGATTCCCGGCATATCGGAAACCAGGGGCCTAGACGGAGGCTAGGTAATGTATTCCCTAACATGCTCGTCGTCTAGCATGTGTGTATATGTGTGTATATATCAGAATTATACTTTTTTTTAACCAATTTTGACATTTTTGAACCGGAAATGGACCAAGGATAAGTAAGCAGAAAAAGGGGGAGGGATTATGTTCCCTGTACCTACTAGGGACCGAGGCTGAATCTGGGNAAACGTGGGTATTTAGGGTCGAGATTCCCGGCATATCGGAAACCAGGGGCCTAGACGGAGGCTAGGTAATGTATTCCCTAACATGCTCGTCGTCTAGCATGTGTGTATATGTGTGTATATATCAGAATTATACTTTTTTTTAACCAATTTTGACATTTTTGAACCGGGAATGGACCAAGGATAAGCAAGCAAAAAAAGGGGAGGGGATTATGTTCCCTGTACCTGCTAGGGACCGAGGGCGAATCTGGCGATGAGGTAGTGGAACCGGAACCAAAGTCGGGGATTGCACTTTGCGTCACGTTGCAATGCCTAATAAAAAACAACAAAACTAACAAGGAGATACAAAGAACCAGTCTCATAACAAAGTATTCTTCAAGCAGTATAAAAAAAAAAACTCCAGGCTAGGCCAAGAAAACTAAAGGCAATGAAAAACACCGAAATGGAGGGACAACTTGCGTCAAATGAAACAAGGGTTAACCATTTAGCATATGTTTGTTAGCGGGTTAATTAACATAATGAAACTCACAGTTATTCGATCAACTATGCATGACTATTTGGTTTCGGTTTAATGAGTATATAAAGTGACTTATTCAATAAGCTTCTAAAGGTGCTTTATATAGAAAGTCAAGTTTTTCTAAACTTGTAAGAATATAGCCTCTATATTTTGTATATATATATATATATATTTGTTATCTCATGTGGCAGTGTGATCAAAAAATTTATATCTAACAAGGTCTCTAAAAAAATTAGAAGGCCCATGTTATTACATGTCCATATCACGTACATTGTAACCCAAATTATTAATTAGGCTATGAGTACCACAGCCCACTCAACCCACAAGCTCACTCTGCCACATCAGTTTGACCATAAACCCACAAATAACCGAATACCCAATATATATATATATATATATATAATAAAAAAAGGAGTGTGTGAGAGGGAGAGAGAGCGTGGTTTCATCATGCACCACAAACCAAACACATGAGCCCGCTGCGAGCCCGAACTGGGCGTAGCGCAGCCCGCCATGAGCCCATCGAACCCCACCTACAAGCTCGCTGAGCCCATACATGTAACGACCCAAATCCCAAATATAAAACAATGATATCCCAGTGATCTAACGCAGTTGAATTAAACATAAAACTCAACAATTAGGTCTTAAGCCTAATACATAAATTTCAATGTGGCAAAATCTCTAAGAAGTGCCAGTGGAACAACCCTCCATAGCTGTGATATAATCTAAATGGTCAAATAAGTAGATAACTAACGTCGAGAATAGGTTGTCGTTTAATCGCGCACCTTCTCCTTACCCTTCCCTGAATCACGCTTATTCCCTGAAAATGTTTTAAGAGTTTTGAAAACGAGGGTTAGACCATAAGATATATTGAATTCCTTCAAAAACAGTTTATAGCGCAATCGGCCTGCTGACCCAATTATGAAACATTCAAACACCGGTGGTGCATTGTGGACTTAACAATTAACCGGGTCACACAAAATGTATTTATGCACCCATTGCCCTTCAGGGTCACCCAAAATAGATTCGGGCCCAGGCTAACGCCCTTCAGGGTCGCCCAAAACAGATTCGAGCCCCAGGCTAACGCCCTTCAGGTTCACACTATCAGAGCCGTGCCCTAGGCTACAATCGTCGCTCCCAGAGACGTTCACTGTACCTTGGTACCTCAAGTCCACCATGCAACGCACCACACAACATAAACAGTTTAGTATTTATAAGCATGCTTATAACACGTAATTCAGTTTACAATTAAAGATGCATTTAAATCAAATACTGTAATTCATATCAACATCGGTATGACAAAACATTTTCAGTTTATAACAGGGTTTGGTAAGGGAACTCACCTGAGCCTAGCCCAAACACACAATCACCACACGTTATCGGATCAGCAACTATCTATAATATCAATAGATCATACTTAAAGAATGGCTAATTTTGTAACTGTGGTTTCCCCTAGGCAACTTAGCACGGGAGTTCCTCTATCTGGTTAGCGGATGGGGTCAAGGGACCACCCTTGCGGGGTCGAGAGGCAGTGCCCCTACAGAAAATTTTCTCACTATAAAAAAGAATCAACGTAGGCTCTTCCTCAGAAAAATGAACCCCTCGGGATCTCCTCTCTATCCCGAGTCGAAATTTGGGGTCAGGATCTCCTTGCTTTCCCGAGTTGGAATTCGGGATCGGGACTTCATCTTTTCCCGAGTCGGGATCATAGGGTTGGGATTTACCTTTTCCCGAGCCGGGATTCATCTTTTTGAGTTGGGAAAACTTGGAAACTCATAATGGAATTCAGAATAGACTTTGAAATCAATAGAATTTGGATTTCAATCAATCGAACTGGATTTAAATTTGGAATGGAATTCGGAATCGATTTTGAAATCAATCGAACTTGAATTTGGAATCGAATTTGGAATGGAATTCGGAATCGATTTTGAAGTGGATCGACTTTGGCTGGATCGATTAAGACATGGCTGATGGCTGGATCGAATAAGACATGGCTGATGGCAAGATCAATTTTTGGAAAAAGCTATTGATTTTCTTTTTTTTATTGGGTTTTAAACAAAACTACGTAGTTTTGATGCGTATTGTACCTAAGCTTAAGTACATGACACCAATACACTCCATTTTCCCTTTTTTTAAATAACAAAGAATAACACCAATCGACCCGTTTTTGTTTAAATGAGTCAAAAGAATTGCAATTATATGTTGACATTATTTCTATATTTTTTTTTATTTTTTTATTTTATTCTTAATAAGGTTATCGGTAGCGCCCCAGTGGGCTTCAAATCGGGGTCGGTGTGCTCAGCGGGCTGCAGTACGGGAGGGAGTGGGCTCAGAGTGGGCTACTGATGTTGGTTTAGGGAAACCGCTGAAACCGATCCTTCTTTCTCTNTTTAAGAAAATGCGAGGACGATTCTCAGCCACAGATTTTCGGTTACGGTGGACGCGATCACGGATGGTTGACGCGATTCATGGAGGGTGGAGATGATTAAAGGAGAGTGACCCGGTCAAAGCCACATTTATTGACCAGATGAGTGGTTTCGCATTTTCTTAAAAAGTTATGTTTCTCGCATGAACCTTTCTCTGTATATATATATTAGGTATTCTGTTTTGTGGGTCGCTGTAGCCCTATTTCGGGCTTATTGTGGATTTATGGGTGACGTTGATGTGACGCCGATGTGGCAGAGTAGACTTGTAGATTTTATGAGTTGCGCTACCGATAGCCTAAGCAATTATATCAACTAATGTAATTAAATTAACATTGATGGAATCATAAAAAGAAGAGCATGTAAATGCAAGTTTGTTTATTCAAGTAAATGTTTTTGATATCTGATACCATTTCACTGTCATAATTAATTATATCGTTGTTAAACGATGATCATACATGACATTAAGTTTATTTAGGGACATTTTTAAGTCTCGGCAATGATGTTTCCTGATGATGGTGGTTGTCGGGTTTTCTGGTGGCGATATTTGATTGTTAAATAGAATATATTATTTAAGAAAAGCATATTTAGGGATATTGAAAATGGCACACATTTATAATGAAGTGTTCTTTTAAAAAACAAGTATGTTATAATACGTAATTAAAAAAAATGAGAACTTTAAATAGTTTAACAGAATATTGAGATAAACAATCTTTGAATCATACACAGTTAACAAGAAAATAGCATTTTTAATACAGATTCAACCATAAAAAAATAAGTTATAGATCACGGGGTCTACAAGGCATTCTATATCGAAGGTTTTGTTTCTCATAAACTCATTCACTTTCACATCATATATGTTTTAAAAGTGAGATTGATCACCAATGCAAAAATTCAAAATGACAAAATTACCCATTATTACTCATGTAGGTTTGTACATGCTAATTCCTTTGCTCTTAATAAGTAAATTAAATTTTTTTGAGATGGTGGTAGCCAAGAACAAATCAAGAATTCATCACCACTTTCATATCTCATTGCAGGTGTTTGGAAAGGGCTGAATGAGGTGAATAAGAGGCATAATTAGAAGAAGAAAAAACATGTTCAAAAATTAATTGGAGAAATATAAAGGGTATAATTGGAAAAAGAAACCGAAAAAAACACTCATAGAGTTTGTTGATAAGTAGCTTTTCAGGAAACTTTTATCTAGTAGCAACTCATTGAGCTTAATGAGAACATGACTGTTTGATAGTGGCTTTGGCTTATTGATATAGAAAATGGCTTATTCAGTAACCCTTTAAGGAAAACTTTATGCAAAAAACCACAAGTTTTTTTTAACCTATCCCTTTCAATTAAAAAAAAAGCTCTTTTCATATATGAAAAAACTCTCCTAAATAAAAAAAATCTCTAAATCTATACATACAGATTAATCTACACAGACAATTTTATCCATACCTGACTTAATGAAAAACCAAGCAACAAACCCGTTAAGTAAATTACAACTATTCAAATAAGGCTTTTTCAATAAGCTCAAAAAATAAGCCAACAATTGCGACACTTAAAACAAAGATAACATAAAAGCATATAACAATGCAAGTCCAATGTTCTTCGTTGTGTAAAACCGCATTTAAATAAAATTCAAAACTGCTCATATCTCTAACAAAACCTACTCAATCACCATCCACATATATACATACAAACAAAACAACCGAAAAACGACCACTTTTAACGACGAACACACATAGCTTCAACCAAATTCCGGGCCAGAGTCAACTCTCGAAAAGTCAACGAAATCATTAGAAGGGTTTTGAAGATCACTGAAAAATCTCTTCCAAATGCATCATTCTGAAGAACTTTAACAATAATCATCCTAAAAAGGAACCGATTTATTGCATTTAATCAAAAAAAGATTCTTACCCGTTGCTCGTTTTCGCTAATTATTACCAAAAAAATTCCAACTTTCTTTAGGGTCCCGATTATTTATGTTACAAAATATGTCAACAACATGTGGATCACATGACTCATAATGACTTCACTCTTTGGGGTTGGTGTACCTTTTTGTGGCATGTACCTCTTTTGGCACCAATTTGATCGATTTTAAGCGCGAAAAACAGAAGCAGGGTCGGTTTTTGATTCGTGCATGTTGCTTCGTGGGTCCCACTTCTTTCGGTTCTTCGTGGAAAAGGGTGTATTTTCAGGCATGCCCGTTTGTATCAATAATCTGGGATGCCACTTGATCTAGATGAGTATTCTGTTACCAACTTATAGAACATGGATGACTTATCTTCCAATAGTCGAATTGGAGAATCAAATTCCGCAACTTGCCCTAAAAAACCCACATAAAACTGATATAAACGCCAAATCTGAAAGAGTTTTCTTGACAAAGAAAGTAAGTGGCAAACAATACTTTCTAAACTTATATTTTAGTTTGTTCCAAAAAGAAAGTGTCTATGTTAAAAAGTAAGTAGCCACTTTCCAATTCTACATTACTTTATCTATTATTAAGGGTAAAATTGTCATTTACTTAACTAAAAGGTGTAACAATACACATTTATGAAACAGTGTGCCTTTTTCGTTGCAGACATTTATGTTGGGACAAAGGGAGTACAAGATGCGTTGATAGTGGGAAGATCGTTAGTTTGTGTTATTGGGGGCGGATCTCTAAACCAAACTAGCCCAATATATCTGGTTTAGGAGGGTGAGATGTATGCAGATCTGACCTCTACCTTAAAGAGTCGAGCAGTTGTTTCATGAAGAATTCCAACTCGTAAAAAGTGCAAAGAAAAAAAAAGACTTCTACAAGTCCCCACCCCTAGTGTACTACCCTAATCATGCATCTCCACGAACTCCTATCAAACTTCATGGCATGCCCTCGAAAATTCCTAAAGTCGTCATGTCCAACCTCAGTTGATCAACCCATGTAAAATATTGAGGGAAATCAAATGAAACCCACAAAAATATCGAGAACTAGTGCCTACCATTCAACAAGTTTCATTTTAGGCTAGAATTCAAGAAGGTATTATAATATTATTCTTGGTGTGTGTGTGTGTGTGTTTCATATATGAAACGTACGGACATGTTTTGTTTCACGTGTGAAACAATTTTGTGTGTTTCACATATGAAACGCTCAGGGGAATGAATGGAATATCCCATTTGCCAAAGGTTCAATTCTAGGTGTCCACAACAATTGTGACAGTTTATCAGGGTTGATGTCTTCCAGCTTTAATTTGCCGGATCAGTCTGGGCATAGCCCAGGACACCCTTCCAACAAGAAAACTTATGATGTTTTATTTCACATGTGAAACAATCATGTCTATCTCATACATGAAACAAATGGACATGTTTTGTTTCACATGTGAAACAATTCTGTTTGTTTTCACATATGAAACAACACTATATTCTTTTCATACTGAACATGTGAAAAATACGTACCGTCACTAAGAACAAGGACCAGATCACTGTCGATGACGGTAGGAATGCGGTGAGCAATGGTACAGACGGTACAATCCCTAAATTCTTGACGGATGATCTTCTGGATTAGATTATCGGTGGCTGAATCAACTGAAGCAGTAGCTTCATCAAGCACCAAGATTCGAGCTTGTTTCAATAAAGCCCTGCCCAGTGAAACAAGTTGCCGTTGACCCACACTCCAATTATCGCCATTTTCCAAAACTGAAAAAATCCCACAACAAGAACTCAAACAAATGAATAGAAGGCCAAGATTCTTTTTTTTTTTCCTACTTTTTCTTGCTTAAAAATGGCATCAAATTATCAAAAAGCTCTAAGAGCATCTCCAACGGATTCTCTAAAAATTCTTCAAAATGGAGAACCAAAGTCCAAAATCTCTATAAAAAAATACATTCAACTCCAACAGATTCTCTATATTGGAGATAACACCATTACTTATATTATTAAAAATTTATCCACACCCTTTATTTATTTTTTTTGTTTGACAACTTAGAATCCTGTCCGTCATCATCCCATTTCAAGGACTTACAGAAATACATCTTGTTTCACAATACGAAGTTACCCGATGTTCGCTATATATCTAATAAAATATTATTTCTCTTTCCTAAACATTTCATTTCAAAAATTCTTAACGGTGGGATATAATAAAATATCATTTCTCTCTCATGGTAATCAATTCTGGAGAGTTCTTCAAATTTGGAAAATTTTACACTCTCTCTCCTAGTTGCTCCATTTTGGAGAATCTGTTGGAGCAAAAAATTCCCATTTTCTCCATTTTGGAGAAGCTGTTGGAGATGCTCTTAGATTCGAGTAGAAAAAATCAAGTAAAACGTACCAGGTGCATCAAGCTTTTGCTCCTTCTCGCGAACTGTATCTCCAAGTTGAGATTTATCAAGTGCCTATTCATAACAGAAAAAACGTATTTATTCCATGTGGAAGTGTTTGATCCTCGAATTAAATTCATGTAATATTCGGCAAGCAGCAGTTTGTAACATAAAAATAGCAATTTGAGTTGAAACTATTTAACATTTTTCGGTTTGTAAACGTTGAGAGTATTTGCAAAGCAGTAAGTTTCTTGTTCATAGATAAAGATTCACATACACCCCACCCCCACCACGAAAATTGCAACATTTCCGTTTTTTCAAGAAGTTTTTCAAGTTAAATTACCTATTCGCCCATCATCGTCATAGCATATAAATTGATGGTATTGATTAGGTCGATGAGACTCCAACGTTTTTCTGTTGTTGTTGAAGGGTATGCTAGATTTTTGAGAAATAGTCAAACATGAATATGGCAAGTCAAACATTGCTATTTTCATGGGATGGAAGGTGTACATCTTATAACTCTTCAATATAAACCAAACCAAATGTAACATCCCCGGTCAATACTCTTCAGTATAACTCTTCACACATGGACTCACAGTTTTAAAACGCATCTGATAAAGGAGGTATCAAGTCCCTTATAAGGCAACCTTCGTTCCCCTCCCCAACCGACGTGGGATCTCACAATCCACCCCCTCGGGGATCCAAGCGTTCTCGCTGGCACACACGTTCTGTTCCATCTCTGATACCATTTCTAACATCCCAAACCAACCGTACCAGATGTTGTCCGCGACGTGGGATCTCACAATCCATCCCCTCGGGGATCCAAGCGTTCTCGCTGGCATACACGTTCTGTTCCATCTCTGATACCATTTCTAACATCCCAAACCAACCGTACCAGATGTTGTCCGCATTGTCGACACTTGGACTCACGGTTTTAAAACGCGTCTGATAGAGACAGTTATAAGGCAACCTTTATACCCCTCCCCAATAGATAGGGGATCTCACAATCCACCCCTCAAGGATCCCAACATCCTAGTTGGCACACCGGTTCCAGCTCTAATACCATTTCTAACATCCTAGACTAATCGTACCAGATATTGTCCGCTTTGTCCACACCTGGACTCACGGCTTTAACATGTATATGATAGAGAAGGTATCCAGTCCCTTATAAGGCAACCATCGTTCCCCTCCCCAACCAATGTGGGATCTCACACCAAACAAGTATATCCCACTAAGGTCGGCTCTAGAGAGAGTAAGATGTACATAGAGCTGAACTCTTAAATACGTTGCCAATAATATATAACATCAACAATATCAAAAAAAAAACTGAGAACTCCAAAGTAAATGTCTAACCTCCCATATTTCTTGATCTGAATGTTCTTCAAGGGGGTCAAGGTTTCCCCTAATGGTCCCTTCAAATAAGGTAGGATCTTGCGGTATGATACTAAGTCGGCTACGTAGATCATGTAGACCAATGGATGAAATATCAATATTATCTATAATAATTCGGCCACTTTCCGGTTCGATTAGTCTAAATAGCGCCTGAATCAAAGTCGATTTACCGCTTCCCGTACGTCCAACGATCCCGATCTTCTTCCCTCCCGGGAATTCGCATGTCACACCACGGAGTACCACAGGAAGATTTTCCTTATAACGGACCTATGAAATATAACACGTTCTTTAGAAAATACAAATGTTTTATACTTTTGATGCAAGCGAAGAAAATAAAAATAAGCACATCTAGAAACAAAAAGTGGTATTACGTTCTAAGTCGCAAGAAATTATGGTTGTTTAAGGTATAGATATAAAAATCAGCATGCAACAACAAGTATGGCGTGTCAAGAAATCTAGAGGTAAACATTACATTAATTAGAACCATAAATATTTTGAGAACCTTGAAAACCAGTGTACGCATCAATGCATATACACTATCAGAATATACATTTGCCAATTAATATAT
>LUCG01215639.1:0-12614 GCA_001633085.1 Carthamus tinctorius | reverse complement strand
CCAATTCTTTTCTCTGTACCAAACACCACCCTACTGTTGTTATCTCACTCATGCCGCCGCCGCCGGACTAGGGTTTCCGGCGGATGAGGCATCGACTCCATTTTCATAGAAACTATGCAAACCTCAAATCTTCCACCTCATTTCTTTTGAAATCCCTAGCTGATAAATGGCCTTATTATTCCGTTTATCTCGATCTTCACGCAATCTTCATCATCATCTCTCACTCGCACTTCCCCAATCCATTGCTCCTCATCTAACAAGCACTCCACCACCTAAACCTAGCTCAAACCACCATTACTATGACCATGGTTCCAATTCCATCAGACGGAATCACGAATTGTACATTCCTAGTTTCGATTATTCCAAGTTCAGTTACTTTCGTTTGATCGGATTAGGTCAGGGTTGTGGATTTTCTTCGGATTCTCATAGTTTAAGGGATGAAGAAAAGGAAAAACGTGAGGAGGGTGGCAATTTGGAGCTGAAGAACAAGGGTTCTGTTTCTTGGGTTGATTTGTATTTGCCTCAAAAGATACGGCCGTATGCACATCTTGCTCGCCTGGATAAGCCTATTGGGACTTGGTTGCTTGCTTGGCCATGTATGTGGTAAGATTTATGCATACTTTTTTATTGCCTACAGTTGAGTTTGTTTATGAAAGTTTTTTTTTTTATGTTTTCATAATTAACAATTACTAGATGGTTTACGTCATGGTGTTTATAGCAATCCGACATAATGTTATACTTGTGCGAATGGGAATGGGAATTTCATGGCACTTTGTGGTTTGAAAATGGAGGTCTGTTAAATGTTAATTAGGATTTCAAGTGGAAGTAGAAAAGAGGTGGTTTTTGTCTTGTAATGAAGGGATTAAGTAAGTACCTCATTTTTTATTAATTTTTTTTATGTAAGGCGGAGAGGGGGAGGGTTGAGGGGCACACCACATGCTGAAGAATCAGGAGTAGAAACCTTAGTTAGAGTTCACTCTGCAGAACAATATAAGAAGCAAAAAGCTCCATATAAGACCCTGATTCAGTGTGAAGTGATTAAAACGTCCTCACATTGACCACTTATTATTGCATATATTCTTTACCTTAAGAAAATCTTCAATGGTAGGTTCTTATAAGCAAAAAGTGTAGTTCTTAAAAGTCACTACTATTGTGGAGAGTTCTTAAAAGTCACTACCATTGTGGAGAGTTCTTATAAGGAGTCCATACTTTTTGATTTTTTTGTACAAGAACCCTGGTCGTTACCTTGAATTTTGTGTGAAATGTCTTTTTTTTAATCAGTTTTTAGCTTATCAAACATATAATAAAAGTTAATGGTGAAAAAAAGTACATGAGAAAAGAGGTTCTTGTAAGTCACTCCGTTTTATGGAGGTTCTTAGTTTGGTAATTTGACATTGATGTGGCATGAAAAAAAGAAAACAAAATGTGTGTTCTTGTAAGTCACTCCATTGGAGATGTCCTCATAAATTTGGCCAAGTGGACTGTTATTGTGGAACAAATGGAGTATCAACAATTACATGGTGGTCATACCCTTATGGTGATAGTTGTTATACCGGTGAAAGATAACTTGGAAGTCCTTTATGCAACATACTAAAACAAATTAGGTAGTTCATCTATAGAAGGATTTTCCNTTTTCTCTCTCTTGAAAGCCCGGTGGAGATTGAATTGCAAGGAAAACTTCTTTGTTATATTGGTGGTGAGGCCTGATGACTTTTTAGTGTTGGTGGAAAACGTTGGCAAATTGTGCTAACATTTATATGTTTAATCAAGGAAGAAACAAAGTGAAGTATAGATAGTGTATGCAATATGACTAGTGACGCTCTTTGACATGCTAGTTGTCAAACATCAAGACCATGGCTTTAACGTGTTCTTACCACAAAAACCAATCATATCCTTGTAATAAGAATGTTTCTCTTCAGACCAGCTGAGGAAAAGGTATTTTTGAAAAGTAGAATGTCCCCGCTAAGAATTAAGTATCTCTTTTGATTTGTTGATTGCCAAAAATCAGGACTATGGCTGAATGCATGCTTACCACAACAACCAACTGTTCTCGTACTAGCGAAAAAGGGTGATTTCTCTACCGATGTAGAAAACTTCTGTAGTTCTCTTTTGACTTGTTGGCTGTCAAAAATCATGACCATTACTTGAATGTATGCTACCACAACAACCAATTGTATTCATACAAGCAAAGATTCTATTAAGACAAGCTGGGTAAAAGGCATTCTTGGAAAGAGAGATTTCCCTACCCAAGTATAAAGTTGGGGTTAAGGCCTCTTTGTTGTTTTATTGCTATTGTTTTCTGGTAATACCATTTTTGTGCATAAATTGCAATTTTGCAGTAGGTAATTTTGAATAGGAAGTACAGTTTGTTTTTTTAGATTGAGTTGGCTGCCAATGTCAGAAGGTTAAGGTAAATTTATGTAGGAAACTAGGAATTAAAATCTTTGCCTAACTCATTTGTCAATCTAGGTCAATCACGTTAGCAGCATCCCCTGGACACTTTCCTGATATGAAGATGTTGACACTATTTGGTTGTGGAGCCTTTCTATTAAGGGGTGCAGGATGTACTATCAACGATCTGCTTGACCGGGATATTGATACAAAGGTTTAAAAACTTCTATTATCAGTCTCTGGTAGGAAAAAGTTATGTTTGTAGAATTGCAAGGTGTCATAATCATACATTTTGGGTTGTCCCAAAAGAATGCAATATTTTCTTTTTTGGTAATACTACAATCCAAATTACCTATTTACCCATTAATAAACATTACAAGATGTTGGTGATATTGATTTGACCCCCAAGTTTTCCCAGTTTTGACTATTTGAGGGGCATTTTGGATAGTTGATTATTAGTCGAAGACTAACCATTAAACTATGTGCCAAGTTAAACATTGCATTTCTCTAGGATGGAGGAAGTATAGAAGATAAAGAGAAAATCATCTTTGATGAAGATAAAAATAATACAAAATGTATTAACTTCCCGTACTCATTATTGCTACGTTTGTTAAACTACTTAAACTTAGGGTGCCTATTAGTAATGGAGGGTTGGGTTCCGGTGAGAGGTTAAGGTTAACGTGAGAAGCATGAGAAATGGTTATTAGCCTTGGATTACAAGTGGATGCACGTTAGGATAAGATGCACCGGATCAATTCCCTTCTAAAGCGCAATTCATGGGAGGACCTGAGATTAAATCCACTTCTCACACTTCTCCCTGTTAACTAAACTTCTCACATGATCCTTCTCCTAGTAATGGATGGCTTTATTTGATCAAGAAACAAAATCTTATCTTATTTGAACTCAAATCACAGGAGCGGAACTAGGATTTTTGACTTTGGTGTCAGTGTGTCACCACCTTCGTTTGAAAATTTTCTACAGAAATTACATCCGTAGCACAAAAACTACTATGGTTTTTTTTTCGACGCGTTAGAAAATTGAGTTTTGCAAAATTTTCATCTTGAGAGTTACCTATGACCTATTTACTCGTTATTATTTAATCTTAAGGTTTTTCTTTTTATGATATGGATTTGCGCTCATGAGGGTAATTTCAAGGTTTTATCAATATGTAATATAATAATTAAAAAAATTGCACGGTGTTTCGTTATGCCACAGGCAACATCGTAGTTCCATATCTGCCAAATCATATATAAAGGAAAATTTTCAAAGATCAAAGGGGCACATCTGAAAGATCCCCCATGATGGAGCCTGGAGGAACTCTGGAACATGCCAAAAGCAAAAGACAAACAACTGTATGTAGGAAGAAAAAAACAATGGCCAACAACTGCAGTAAAAATTCAGTGCCTCTAAAGAGCTTCATGCCTATTATGGCAACCACAGTTAAAGCCAGTGCCTCTAAAAGCTTAATGCTGATTATGATGCAAATCCTTATGTCACGATTCTGTTGTGTATTAAGTTTTGGAATATAATCACTGAAACTTTGGACAACTGTAAAGCAATCGACTTCTGGTACAAATCTTTATGTTTTGAGTTTTGACCCTAGCGCTGTATATATTTTGGGATATAAAGACTGGACTTCTTACAACTGTCAAGCATTGGTTGCTTTTCTGATCCTTTTCATTACGGAAGGTCTTGTCCACTTTTTACTAACTTTTGAACTTTAGCATAATCTAGCAAACATATGTCAGCATCTGGATCTGTGGATTACATTTTGTGCGTGAGTTTGATGTCTGATTGAATTAAAAAAGATATCAACTATGTATTTTATGTTTGTTCATGACAAGTCGACAAGCACTTTTAGGAGTGCAAAATCACAGAATTTTTTCAATAACATGACTCATACACTCATCAAGAATTAATAGAGTGGATATTCTAGCTTTTAGCTTCTACTCAAATCTGGATTTAGGTATCCAATCCAAGCACAGATGTCTTTATAAATCTAGGTATCACAAATTCTGATGTCCAATATTTGCAAATTTCTATTTTACAGGGAGTAACACGTAAATAAAGATATGATTGTTTGCTAAAGGAAAAGAACTACTTATGTTGATCCATCTCATTCTCATTGTAAATGATAATGAACTCCGTCGTAGTGCCATTTAGTCCAATGTTTTAACACTTCAAAGTTCAAACAAGTTGGGATCAACACTCCTCTTCCTTGCCTCACAATTATTGATCATATTGCTCAACTTCAGTCAATTTTATGTCAAGAAATCCAGAACCATCTTCTTCAATTAATATAATCGCCCATTTTTCTAGTCTGTTCACTACTACTATCAAGGATCAGAATGTATATCTACACATATAATTCAATAGAAGTAAGGCCATTCTCCTGACTTGATCGATGTGTGCTGCAAACTGTATGGTACAACGTTTTTTTTGCGAGATAATATGATTTGGGGCTAGGAATCAGTGATGTGATAAACTATTGGTGGATGGCACATTTGGTCTTTGACATTTCCTACAAAATGATCCTCGACTTATGTGATGCAGGTGGAACGAACGAAGTCAAGACCAGTTGCAAGCGGTGCCTTGACCCCTTTTCAGGGGGTTGGCTTTCTTGGTTTGCAATTGCTTTTGGGCCTCGGCATCCTTCTCCAGCTTAACAACTATAGGTCTGTATTCTACCTGGCTTTATCATGACGTCATTACGTTCTGTTTTCTAGCAGCTTTAATGTCTCTATATGCATATAATCCTCAAAAATGCTACTTTTACTTGAAAGTTCTCTTCTTTCAAACAATGTGCTGTGTATATCGAGTGTGGATCTGTAACTTCTGGCATTATAGTATTTTTTAACTCTAGTGAATAATCCACCTTTCTGTTGATGAATAAAACTGATTTCTTACAGCCGCATATTGGGGGCTTCGTCGTTGCTACTTGTCTTTACGTATCCCCTAATGAAAAGGATTACGTTTTGGGTAAAACATTCAATTTTATTTCACAAGTTTAATCTCCATCTTTTTAGTTTGATTAGTTTCTTATTCATCGCAATCTTGGAACTTGTTGCAGCCTCAAGCTTATCTTGGTTTAACTTTTAATTGGGGTGCGTTATTGGGATGGTCTGCCATTAGAGGAAGCCTTGATCCTGCTGTCGTGTTGCCGCTTTATCTTTCTGGAGTATGTTGGACACTTGTTTACGATACAATATATGCTCATCAGGTAAAAAGGCATCTATTTGCTACACCAAATACTATTTAGTAGAAAATGGATTTTAATGACAGGCCTATAACCTCATTAAAATAAATTAGTCACATTTAATAGCTAAACTCGTCTTGTAAACCAAGAAATATTGAAACAAATTGCAAAAGGGTTCTGGTTTTCTGAAACAGTGAATGGTTGCGGTTTTCATTTATATGTTTACACTTTCTTGACAAGCATAAAGGAAACTATGAAAAACTGAAAACAAAATCGTTACTCAATGATACCTTAATATTGTTGATTTTGGATTGCATAGTATAGAGAATTAAAGATCGAGTTCAATGACACATGCTAGATTAGTCCTTCATCCTTTTCGAATGTTGATTACTTGTATCCAGGATAAAGAAGATGATAAGATGGTGGGAATTAAGTCTACGGCCTTGAGATTCGGGGATGACACAAAGAAGTGGGTCAGCGGATTTGGAATCGCTTGCATTAGTGGTCTTGCGCTCAGTGGCTACAATGCAAATATTGGTAATACTTTACTTTCTGTTTAGAATCTCAAATCCATGAAAATTACAAAGTTTGATCTAAAACATGGTTTAGTTAAATGTTTGACCATTAGCCATAGGCATTTTTCCCCCTTTAGAAATCCTTCTATATTTATAAAGAAGAGAATGTAAACCAACGAAATCCTTTTATGTTTACAAAAATGGAGGAACAATCGCACTCAGATCCAAAACAGGTCTGGGGAGGGTAAGATGTATCCGGAACTTGCCTCTTATCTCACGGAGTAGAGCTGCTATTTCGCAGGAGATCCGTCTTGCAAAATGTTTTGGACAAATAAATAAGAGAATATGTGGACCTAAATTGATGCATATTGATTTATTTGTTATGACAATGAGCGAAGAGGTTATTTAATTTGGAAGCTTTTGAAAAGGAAAATGGTATATTTCTTGAAATATCCGAACAAGAAAGTACTATTAATTAACATTGACTAGATGCATCAAAATGTAACGAAGTTTGCCCTAGTTCCTAATTAGTGTGAGAATTTCTTTTTTCAATCAATGTAGCAAAGTTTCAAATTTCTTTTTTTTTTTACTCATTTTGACTGGTAATTCGCTATTCTTGTAACATACGATAACATGGATGTCAAGTCTATCGTCCACTTTGCAGTAACCCTTTTGTAAACATTCCATAAACCTTTCATGAATGCCAGGTCATCAAATGTTGCAAGATCACCATTCACCAAGTTATCATTCAAAATAGGTACAAAATAGGAACTTCTAAAACTTTGTTTTACATAGATTGAGAACAAAAGTTCGTTTCACTAAATAGGAAGTAGGAACTAAATCAAACTTTGTTACATTAGCCTAATTTTTATGGCACAAAGGGAATACTACATAATGTACTGATATGATTGGCATCTTGCTTCTACCCATGCAGGATGGCCGTATTACGTGTTCTTGGCTGGAGCATCCGGGCAGTTAGCATGGCAAATTTGGACGGTAGACATATCCTCTGGAGCTGATTGTAGTAGAAAGTAAGTGAAATCTGGAACTTTTCAACTTATATCTTAATTTACCCATCTCAACCTCAAAACGGGAACTTCACTTCAAAAGATTTGTGCACAATGATATGATATCGAGTTCTTATTACCCCTAAAAAGTTGGCTTCGTTATTTCTTTTTGTTTGCTGAATGCTAAGTAATGAAATCTCTGAGATATATGACATATGGCAAAAGGCACATTCAAATACAAACATTGCAATTGTTGCACTCCTTACAAGCCATTTTCAACCGTCCATCTAGTGTAATGAAATGAATACATGGTTTCATAAATACATTGATAGTTTCCTGTTATAAGGTGTTGGTTATACTTAATGAACTCTAAATCATCTTCCATAAATATTCAAATCATAATAAATGAATCTTCATTATTTCCATAAAATATACACTAATTGATTAGTTTGTAAGATGTGCAACAATTGCAAAGTTTGTATTTGGTTTGCCCTCTGGCAAAATGCATTAAATTGTAACGAGTTTGTCCTCCTATTTAATTGTAACAGATTTTTTCCTCAATCAATGTAAACGTAGTTACAAATTTTCTTATTTTTGCTTTACCCAGTTTGATCGGTATCATGTTGATCTTATAACATTTGATGACGTGGATGTCAAGTTCACTGTCCACATCATCGAATGTTACAAGATCGGTAGGCTACCAGTCAAAATGGGTACAAGATATGAAATTTTGAAGCTTCGTTACATTAATTGAGAAAAACAAATTTATTTGTTACACTAGTTAGGAACAAAGCGAAACTTCGATGCATCTTGCCCATATATATATGATGCTTATTTCAGTTGCTGACAGTCTGTTTCTGTTTGGTCTTAGATTTGTATCGAACAAGTGGTTTGGAGCTATTGTGTTTGGTGGCATTCTAATAGGCAGATTATCGTCATAATGGTAAGTTTTTTTAATTTTGGGATCAATTTTTTCATTATTATAGGTCACAGGAAATCAGGAATGTATTTAAACGGTTTCAGAAGCCAAAGGATTTATTTGCTTAGAAAACTGTCCAATAGTCATTTAAAATATGAAATTCAGTTGGGTTTTTTCAGACCTTTTTCTTGTTTGTATAAATGTGTAAGATTATATTAGTATAAAAGTGAAACCAATAGTATGAATATGTAGAAATTTTATGTTGGTTTGCAGGAAGAACATAGTTGAAGGGCTTCTAGATTGGGTGCATCATGTATGTGCGTGGAAGCTTGAAATCGAACATAAGGGGAAAAAACAAACGATGAACCTGGTAATCACTAAGTTGAGTAGCCGGTTATTCAAGTTCGAATATTATTTTTCCCAAAATACAGAGCTCAAATTTATTACCAATAAATAAATTTGAGTTAATATATTATATCTAAAATTAAGTGGTATAAGCTCGTTTTTGGAGTTGAAGTTAGGGTCGAATAACACGTTGATTGGCTCTGTCTAAATATTGTTATATTTTAATTGTATAATTTATGAATATATAAACGTGTATAATTCGAAAAGTGTTTGCTCGGATGGCTAAAGGGGTGGTTTGTCATTTAAGAGGTGTTGAAGTTTGACTTTTGATGGATGAGATGGCTAAAGGGGTGGTTTGTCATTTAAGAGGTGTTGAAGTTTGACTTTTGATGGATGAGATGAGACTATCTGCATTTTTGCAATTCATTTATACTTTTAATTGTGCTACATTGGCTTTTGTAATTTACGTTCTATACATCTGCAATTCATATACACTTTCAAAAGTGGTCTCCACTACAACATTTATTAACTATTTTATAAATTATTTATATATACTTAATTTAGTTACTAACATGATATATTAATTTTTTAATTTAATTCAATGTTAATTAAAATATAAATATTAATTTCAAATAAACGATTAATATAATTCTTTTATTTATTTTATTATTTATTGTTTAAATTTAATGTTTATTAAATTATATCAAAATACAACATTTATTGAATTAAAAGTATTACATATAGATAAAAATAAACCATTTACATTAATCGTTGTTTTCTTCTTCAAAACCGGCTCCAAATCTCTTCAACTAAGGTTGCTTGTAGTTGATTGTGTGAATTCTGTTACGTATTCTTGCATCACTTTGAAGATAATTTTTATACTCAAGAACATGATATTTAGAAATTTGAGGCATAGATATACTAAAATTAACATCATATGTGAAATCAAATTGATGAATATGAGTCATGTTCATCTATCATAATCATGTTGTACATTATTACACAAGCTCGTAGTATTTCTTCGATTATTTATTTGAACCACATCTGTGATGGACCTCTAACTATAGCAAATCATGATTGTAATATCCAAATGCTCTTTCTACATATTTCTTAGTCGTTTTTTTTTTTTTTTTTTGCAAATAGCTGATGTTATTGACTTTAGGGCAATGAGATGGACTTCACAAACGTAGCCCAGTTAGGGTAGATTCCATCTGCAAGGTAGTATCTTAAACTATAGCTGTTACCATTAACAGAGAAATTAACCTCTGATGCTTTCTCTTCCAAGACCTCGTGGAAGATAGGACATCGATTTAACACATTGATATCATTTAATGTATCTGGAAGCACACATAAAGTATGTCATATCCACAAATCTTGTGAAGCAATTGTTTCTAAAATAATATTTTGAGTTTTATGATCCCCTCTAGCATATTGTCTGTGTCATGCCATAAGACAATTTTTCCACTCTCAATGCATACAATCGATACTTCCTAACATACCTGAAAAACCACGTTGGTACCTAATATAAAGTAATCGTTGAAGGTCAATGACATTTGGTCTTTGTAAATACTCGTCCCCAAACACTTGCAATTATAGCTCGTACAAACTTCTTAACACATTTTATTGTTGTAGTTTCACCAATTCGTAAATATTCATCAACGACATCTACAACTACACAATATGCTAACATTTGTAACCTAATAGTTTACTTTTGAAAAAATGATAATTTTGATCTACTGGTAGAATCGATGCCACTTTCAAAGTATCAATCTTCTTCACATCTTCAACCATGCGAAGTAATAATGATCTCTTCATCCAAAACCTACGTTGAAATATATCGTCATTGTAGGTTGGATTCTTAGAAAAGTAGTCGTCGTACAAACATCGATCTCTATCTTCACCATTTCTTTCTGTTTTTTTTACGTTTTGGTGAAGGAGTTGCATCTGCTATTTGTTGTTTTTCTAAGGCAACATAGTGGGTAGTAAGTTTGGAGAAAGAATCATCAACAAGCCATTAAACACATTTTTCTGATGTTGAAGACGAAGAAGATGAAGAAGAATCACTCTCAGATTCAGATATTTTTAAAACAATAAAGTGTTATGGTTAATAAGGTCACATCTAATTGTATTTATATCAAATTCTTATTGAACATTGTTCACTTGTGATATTGGTCACTGTTCATCTAATTGTATTTTTATCAGGTTCTTTTTACGTTACTGTTCACATGTATGTTTATACTAGACGATTTTGTTCACATGATGTCTATACTAGATGTTACTATTCACCCATGATGTCTGTACTAGACGTTACCATTCACCCATGATATATGATTCCATTACCATTATGCAAAGTATGGCTTTAGGTTTCAAAATACACCATCCAATTCACTCTCATAATCTTCAATATCTCTGCGTAACTTCTAATGGATCCATCAAAGCCTCAATCCATTTTTCAATTTTTCCCAACCTTCATCCCATAATCTAAATGATGATGTACAAAGCATAAATCCTCCTACTCTAATGTACCCCAATCCTAACTTTCTAGTGATGAACCCTAACAATTTTCAAATGCCAATGTACCAAAATTCAAATTTCTTAAACTATCCACTAAAATTTCAATTGCAATTTCTCCCAAATCGTACCACTCCTCAATTTCCATATTTTTTTCACAACCAAAATCTCTTGCTGGAGCAAGCAAGTGGTTCTAAAAAAACCCGATGGACAACCAAAGATGACATATTGTTGTGTAGTGCTTGACTCAACATAGGCAAAGATGCAACAATTGATAGTCAAAATAAGCTACTTTTTGGAACTGTGTACTTGAATATTACGATATGAATTGTAACATGAGTTCAAAAAATAGTAGGAATCGTCAAGCACTTCAAAATCGTTTGAGTCGATTAAATCATGTTGTTTCAAAGTGTGTTGAGTGTTATGAACGAATCCTACACAGATGTGAAAGTGGGTTGAATGAAGAAGCCAAAAAAAAACAAGACATTAAGGTTATATCACTCGTTAGAAGGTGGACAATTCAATTTCTTACATGTTTGGGCTGAATTGCGTGATCAAGAAAATGAATCAGTCAATGAGAGACCTGTAGAGGTTGGTCTAGTAGAAGATAAGGGGTCAAAGGGAACAAAAGATGATGGCTCGGGCCAATACAACTCATCATCCTCAAATACAAACACGTCAAGCCCTGAGCTAACATCGACTGCTCGTCCAATGGGAAGGAAAAGTTTAAACGATAAAGATAATAAAAGAATCTCTATTAACTAACTCTATTGACTGTATCGAATAGGTGATGCAATAACAATTCAATCTTGATGCTAAAAAATAGAAGCAATGAACAGATATACAGAAGTTATAAATGAATGAGAGAGAAAGAAAGACGAATGAGAGAAAATGAAAGATCAACTTAAAAAAAAATGAATTGACAAGTAGGTTGATGGAAATGGATCTTTCAACTATGACAGAGTAACAATGAAAATTATACGAAAATTTTTGTCAACTTTTAGACGAATAAAGATGTAATTTTATTTGTGTTGTTTTATTAATCGTGCATGTTATATTTAATTATATGTAATTTTATATATTAGATTAATAGTTATTATACGTAATTATCGTTGAATGATTATGTGCCTTCATCAACAAGAAAGATATTAGAAAGAATAGAAATAATAATTTCCATGTAATAGAGTTACCATAATAAACATTTCCTTTTGGTTGTAAACTCATCTCTATTTAAAGGGGTTATTGTTAATGAGAAATTCATGGTTTTTGATTCTCTCAATTGATTGTTCTTAGTTGTTCTTTTATACGTTATCAGCACGTAGCTCGGCCAATTGAATCAGTTTGTTGCCATTGAGAGAATATGTTGATACGCAATGAAGTAAGCATTCTTGTTGGATATGAATCTCCAACAATTATCCGCTACTTAGAACTCTTGACGGGTGATATATTTACTGCAAGATTTGCGGATTGTCACTTTGATGAGACAGTTTTCCCGTCATTAGGGGGAGACAGGAAAAAGGATTTCCCAAGGGAACGACAGGAATTGTCATGGAATGTTCCTACCTTGTCTCATTTTGATCCTCGCACTTCACAATGTGAAAGTGAAGTGAAACTGTAACATCCCAAATCCCAAACATAACAAAAGCATACAATCCCAGTGATCTAATGCAGCGGAACAAATATCATAAATAAATCTGGCTAAAAGGATAAATTCATAAATCTAAAGTTGT
>LUCG01215552.1:0-10045 GCA_001633085.1 Carthamus tinctorius | reverse complement strand
TACACTCTAAATCTACAAACAAAATATTGTACAAAAACCATCTACAAAAATAATTAACATTCTCAATCTCTAAACCCCTTCCGACGAGCCGCCTCTAACGCAGTAGGGTCCTCCACGACAAATCAGCAATAGTCTTCACAAACGAAACAAATTCTACTTGACTCCGTGAAAACGAAAAAAACACCACAATTTTCTAAATAACTCCTCAACCCACAATGTTTAAAACAGAAAAAAAAACACCCATTCTGTTTGACTCCTTAAACAAAACAGAAACACATTCAAAACCAAAACCCTAAACCCTAGATTTATATCCTGACTCCTTAAAAATTTGACCAATCGTCGCTTGCCACGTGTCCTAGCTGTACGGACTCCGCGCCTGAAACCCTAGCCAAACCCTAAGCACGGAGTGGTGACTCCGTGCCACGCTCGGACTCCGTGCTTCGCCGAGTCCTTGCCACTCCTCGCCGGTCAAAGCAGGGTCACGGAGTCGTGAGTCCGTGCCCTGCTACGACTCCATGCCGGTCCGATCGCAACCAACCAAAAGCTGCCACGTGTTACGTCACGGAGTCACGACTTCGTGACTCCTCCTGACTCCGCGCCCATCCAAGCCGTGCCCTCCGTGCCACTCCAAGTCCGCGATCACGGAGTCACGGCTTCGCCGACTCCGTGATTTTTGGGTTTTGTCCAATGGCCAACTTCCACGTGTCCAAGTCACGGATTCCAGAGTCGGTATGATACGACTCCGTGATTTTGTTAAAATTTTCTTACAAAATAGGTCCAAATCACGGAGTCAGAAGTTGGAGGCGAGGAGTTGATGGCTAAAACGGTAAAACCGGGAGAGGAATGGCTAGGAGGTTAATTTTGATGGGTATAATGGCTAGTTTGGCCAAATTCCCCTAATAAACATATGGTGTAGATCAACTGTTGTCATCAAGCATTATTGAGTTGTATGTCAAGCTTGGTAAGTTGTACAACATCCAATGAAAAACCGTTATCGTTTTTCAACAGAGGGGCATCACTCGTCTGATCGATTCCTATATGCGATGGTCGTCACTCGTTTCTGTAATCTGGTTTATGGTTGATGAGAAACAAATGAGTCTACTGGACTAAACAGGAGGTGAAGGTCAAGGTTTCATGTTTGGCTACTGGACTTTAAGTCTTGGATTAGGAATGAGGACAGAATATAGATTAGTTAGTGGTCTTAGGCTTGAAATTTGGACCTAATTACTAGATAGGAAAATTAAAAAACCNGGGGGGGGGGGGGTCTATCAAAGAGTAGGGACCCTGCTAGTCATCCGCCACTAATATGTCGTAAGTAAACAACTCATACGAGTTGTGTGAATAGGCCAAATGGATCATTACGTCAATTATGCTCCAAGTAAACAACCCCTTAGTTGATAATAGTTAGCTACCACAGTTGTACAAAATATTAAAATAATTACCGAAAACATTAATTAATTTATTTGTTACATGTTCACGACAAATTCAAATAAAAGAAGTTGCAATATTTCTCAAGTATTACACATCCTACAATACAAAAACAAGTTTTACATGAATCTTTCTGAACCCAAATCCAAAAGGGTACGAAAGAATCGATGAGGGTACACCGGAGGTTCCTCCGCAAGAGCCTGGACAAGGTAAGTGGTAAGACATCAAAGATCCAAGCTTTCATAGACGTTAATATTATACTGATAATGTAAAAATACTGATCTTGATTCATTCATGCCGAAGCAATGTCACAAAATATCATTTTATTCCTTTCTCATTTATTGGGTTTCCGTTCAACAATTTGATGTTACAGTTGGATACTGAACAAAATGAAATGGGATAACCTCACAAAGAAACTTATAGTTGCTCGGATATAACGTTGACCATGTTTGACTTGCCAGATATCTCATATTATAAATTGTTTTCTATTTTGTATTAGTTTCAGTTTAGTTAAATGCATTTCCGAAGGTTTTCTTTTTCATTTTCAAAAAACTAAACTAAATCAAATCAAAAGAACACAAAGTATTGTATATCCGACCCAAAGGTACATAGGATGTGAGAGGATATGATGTACGCAGATCTTTCCTGAGTCTCTATGACAATTTAAGATTTCATGTCAAAATTGTGATGTTGGAAAAGTAGCATGCTTGACTCTTAACAAAGTAAGAACATATATCAACTTTTTGTGAAATGTTTGACTACTAAAATAACAACCCTCATCAACGATTATAACAGGAATCTTGGAATACCAACTAATAACACAAGAATAATGAAAGCATAAGGACAAATAATTTTAACTTGGGGAAACAACCTCTATAGCCCTTGGTGTAGAGGAAACATCTAAGTACATCATTACCTTTAGTTAATTTCGAGTGAGATATATTTGGTTTGAATTATATATAGCTAATTTAATTATAACTTAAAATCTTTTGAAAGAAGAAATGGTATGATTACGTAAGAAATACCTGATGAATCAATACAGTTGAAGGAGTCATCCCGGGCACAGTATTGACTTCGATGAGTAAAACCTGCAATCAGATGGAAAGGATTTAGAGTCACCGCAGACTACAACAAACCGACAGTTTTGGTGAAAATCGTAATCACTTATTTACTAAAATACCTCAAAATAGAAATATTATCGATGCAACAACTTAATGTGATTAGTAATTAGTAATTACTAAATACTAATGGATAAAGAGGTAATTTTGCATTGAAACTTCACCATGAAAAGATAACCATTGCATTTATTTTTTGAAAAGGAAACCGCTGCATTCTTTTTGGGATACATGGAGTATTTATTAGTTTCCAAATTTGAAGTATATCTTGTTGACACAAAACCAACATCACACGCTTGTTAACTGAGAAGTTAAAGGGTAATTAGGTAATTTTAGCTCAAAAATTTGGAGAAGGATCATCGGAGTGCATTAACATACCTCGCCACTATCAACATTAACAAATGCATCAATACGAGAAAATCCTTCAAGCTCCAGAGTGTTAGCGATAAGCTCGATGTGTTCTTTGCATCTCATCAATGCGTCGGAACTAATTCAGGATTAAGACAAAACAAGAGAACGTTCACAAAGAAGAGGAAATTCAAAACTTCTAATGCTAAGACATAAATGTTAATCTAGAACCATTCATTGACAAAACAGAAATGCACGAATGAGTCTGATAGGTTCGTTAAACCTCGTTGATCCGACGTCAAAAGAATGTAATAGTAATTAAATATGCAAACACTAACAAATCATATAAATTGGAAAACTTATAAAATTGAATACAGAAAAATCTACCAAAAATGTTAAAATTTCAACATAGTAAATAGGAGATCAATTAAGTAATATGCAAGACATAAAAGAGTGAAAGGAAATACAATTCTTCTACACAAGCCGTGTGTTAAACAAAAGCAGCAAAATGAGAAAATAGGGCAATATTGAAGGAAAATGCAATGTAATGATTCCTATTTTGTCAATGTACTTCCAAAACCTTCATTTTGATACACATCAGATTTGATATCTCAAACATTTTAGATCAAATTATGTTGCAGAAAATTAGAATCTAAATAAAGTATGTTGCAGTTTCAGATGTAAACTAAGTACCTAAATGTTTGAGATGGGTACCAAAATAACAGTTTCGGAAGTACATAACACATTTAGTAATCATAAGAAAGTACGTTGTAAATTTTCATGCAATTTGCATGAGAAAACATATCAGGGTTAGAGAGTAATCAATCATATGGATGGTTGTTCAACTAGCCAGACAGGGTGGAAATTTTTTAAAAGCTCACGATATCTCAAACAGAAACTAATTTTGCGGATGAGTAGTAGATTCAGTTAATAATAAAACATAATTACATAACTAACCTCATTATTGATAAAGGGGGTGGGGTAAGATTAATCCCTGTTCCACCTGCAAGGAAGTAATTGCTACATTAAAAGACAGGGGCTGCCAAATTAAATACAATAAATGAAAATATTTCCTTCTGTGCCATCCAATATTACATCTCTGACCTTGATTTTCGTTGACATGATTCCCTATTTTATCCCTACTAAAGGGTATTTTTGGTTACCGTTAAATATTGGAAAAGCTGCATTATACAGGGGAGTACAGACATATTTTTACACCATTTTAGGATCAAGCTAATAACGTTTGCACCAAAAGAAAAAACAAAAACAAATTGCAGGTATCTTGTTTACCAAGAAAAAAAAGAGTACCTTGAAATTTCTCTTCAAGTGATAGTATGTCCCCACTTTCTTTAACAGTGACACTAGGCATTAAAGAGCGCATGGAACCTCGTTTCCCTATGACGCCAACGGTTATTTCGACCCATCTGCTACGTCCTTCCCACAAGAGACGTTCGTTCTCATTTGTTGATTTGGATACAATGGTGATATCATCCGTTTCAATGAAAGGTTCAAAGATTAAAAACTCCGGTGGAGGAACTGGCATCTCAATCAGCCCATGTGCCTATGCAAAGTTTACAACAAACATTTGTAACCGTTTCATCACTAAACTGAAAAATAACTGCCACAATAAGAAATCGGGATATGAACACATGACCATGACGTATTCATTAACACTTTGTGTAGCCATAAATCCTACAGCATTCATTAAAAATATACCGACTTTTCCATTCCATTCATTCCACGTTAAGCATATACTACAACGGAAGCTTCAAATCTGCTTAATTGGATCATTTTTCCCAAATTAACAGGAAAAACTCGTACGATATCATCTTGTACCTTTGCGAAGCTATTTGGAGGAATCCGAGGAAGGCAGTCCTCTAATGCTTTTACATAAACGCCAAGGTCCTCTGCACAGCTGAATTTTCAAAAACAAAACAAACGGCACAGTATGATGTAAAATATACATAATGGTGATAAATTTTTACTTCCCTCCATCCCATAGAAATTGAACATTTCGTTTTCCTTGGAAGCTTTCAGGCTGAACTATTATTTTCCTAGATACTACTGATGTGGTCCACAGTTTTTCTTATTTTATAATTATGTGGAATCCGTTTAAAGACATTTGACAATTAGTCAAATACAGGTCCAATCTTGTGATTTTCATGGGATAGGAGTAGTTCAAGTTCTACTTCAAACGGAAACATGTTATGGTAAACTTACCAGAGTCTTGCCACTCCTGTTGAACATCCATCTCTTGCTGGCTTGATACATAAGGTTTCACAACAAAGCTTTGATATCACTTCATGCCAAATGTCAGACGTACAGGCATTCAGAAGATCTTCCTTTCGCCTTACGTCCTTATTTATAGTCAGAATCCCGAAGTTTGTAAGCTGTTCAGATGAAGTCAATTAGTGCTACAATGGATGCTGAAAACAGCTTTTGAGCCACCATGGGAACTATTAGAGACTTGTTCAATCACTAGGAGTCAACTTTGTTGCTGGATACAAGTTTTTCGACTCACCCCCACCCCTCAGTTTACTCATCTTTGGGTGAGGTTCCCCAGTTCATCATAATAAATGCCCAGAAGGCCAGAAGCTCCCTATATTTGATAACCATACAATTTATACTTATGCATTCAAGAAGATAGGAAAAGGCCAAACAAGGAAGAAAGTATGCTTATGGGCTTAAAAATGATAACCTATCTGTCACAGAATACTTCCCCACATTCCAATTTCAAGAGGCAAATGAGTTACCTTCCCGAATAACTAATGAAAAAGGAGTATCCCAAAATGAAAAACTTGGAGCTATTTTAATAACTTTGGTAGTAGTAGATTTGATTGTCTAAGATTGAAAGTGAACTCTAATTGTGGGACAGGGGAAGTAATAAGAACTGCAATGGTGATGATCATAATTATAATACTGATAATAGTACTTCCATGTGGCATTCGAAATAATCTAATGACTCGTGGAAAAAAAGGATATGGAATTTTTAATCCTACCATCTTAAAGAGAACATATTAAGTGTTACCGTACATGTTTAACAGCAAGAGATGTTGCAACTTTATCCATACATGTCCTTGAAGCCGAAAATCCAGGACCTTAAATATGAAAAAGGGGTACATATGTAAGTCACATTCAACTGAATAAAAGGAAGCCTTCTAATATCAGTAAAAAGACTGCCACCTGTATAAGGTACTCCTTCAGCCTCCAGCAACGACTGAAGCGTACCATCTTCACCTATGCCTCCATGCACTGCCCATGGCACCGCATAAAAACCATTAAAGTTAGAATACTGGTCTAAGTGAGAGACAATAGTCACATGCCACATGCTATAACCAGTCCAGAGTCAGATAGTTAAATGAATAGCCACAAGGAACAGTTGAAATATACTTATTGTAATCATCAACGCTTAATTTAGTTAGTGCAATTTACATTATCGATGTTCCATATAAATAGCATTGTCATTGAACTCTGGCAGCTAGAGTGTAATGTGAAATTCCAGCAATGTGGTTTAACATGTTGGAAAAAAACTGGTGGGGCTACTTTAGGATGTAATGTGAAATAAAAGTCAAACAAATGATACGAAGATCGAAAATCATTTCTTTCATCAATCAATGATAGCGAGTTGCAATTTGGATGTCGAAACTAAGATCCACCAATTTTTGGCCTATTAGAAGGCACCAAGTGCAACAATATCCTTTTTCTAGAAAACGAGGAATTTTATTAGATAGATAATATATCATTTTGGCCACTGTACTACTAAAATTACTTCTAAGGATATTGTATCTCATTTTACCATCCGTCATATCTTTAAGCCAAAAATAGGCATTGTGGGTAAATGATTGTCCATATGAGTCTTGAAATTGTCCTAAGCACTTTGTATTAAAGGGAATATGACATGTTACTTTTGACTGTAACTATTTATCTAAAAAAATTCACACATATATTAATTCCCAATAACATTATCCCAACAAATATAATCAGCTCGTCAAGTATCTGCAAACCTGCGATGAAAACTGTTGCTTGAACTTCCTTTGCCAGCTTTATCCATTTTTCTAGAGTGTATTTCATTGGTGGTTCATCAGATATATCAAAACCAGTGAACCAATTGTGTTTCTTCAAACCGTTGGCTAGATCGTCCATCACTTGCTTCCTCAAGTGAGAAGTCAAAGCAGCACGAGCAGGTTCAAGTGCCTCTGTGCAAGCATCAAGAACTTCTTCTGTAGTATGTCTTAGCACAAGAGAGTAACTATATGCACAAAGAAACAATACAATTGTCCAATCAGAAAAAATACTAAAAGATCAACATATGCTTATAACTTGAAATAGCTAAGTCAGTTTTATCCTTGTATTTCCTTTTTCATTCTTTTAGTACTTCCATCAGTAGTAGTGTGAGCCATGGAGCAACTAGTAAGGCGATAATAAACAGTCATCTTTTTCTTCGTAATTTTTTTCGCATATCATCCTTCAAAATCTTAAACTTGATTTGCATACAGTTTCATGCATTGTAACTCAAATTTAATAATAAAATGCAATCCGTTTCGATGTACAGTGATGAATTTTAATCTTACGGTTTGCTAATAATATGTTAGTAATGACTTGTGATGATTTACATATAAAAGAACAAGGGGTGACTCATGGTGAGCTGGATTTATGGTGCCTGCCGTTAACTAGATCCACCTGAAAAGTTATGTATTAACCCACATTCGGACCCAATGATTCCTTCATCAATGCAAGAGATAGATTAATGGACATGTTTTTGTTCAATGAACTTGCGTATGATTAGCTTATAATGCATTCTTCAGTTTAATAAAACATATGCACATGTAATTTGTTAAACTCCACTTACGGTAATGACCACACTGTTCTCGAGCTGACATCCTTTTGGTCGTGAACAACGTTGACCTCGGATGAAACACCATTACCGGGAGCAAGTAAACATGGAGTTACTTCAAGCTGTAACCAACCAGAATGATTGCATTATCTTAATTAGAAATGATACCTCCTTATAATTAATTGCTAATCTGAATTCTTAATTAATTAGTTACTTCAAGCTGTAACCAACAAGATGGTTGGTTGCTCCACTTTGCTAGGGTTGGGAGGCAATATGCTTTTGCATAGCTTAAAAAACTAAAATATTGGTCAAATGAGTTTTGATACTTTTTCTCAATGGTGGTTTAGTGAGTTGAATCAGTTTTTATAATTTTAGAAGTGAAAATTAAAAACTTAAAAGTATTTGTGTTTGTCTCATGGATGAAGCTAAACCGTAATTTTAGAAGCGGAAATTAAACTTAAAACTTCTGCCATCATGTCCAAGAAAAATAATAAACATCTTAAACTAATATAACATATGATAGATATTTTTCCAAAGAAGAAAGCTCACATCACCAGATACTTGTAGATTGAGCCAAACATTAGTCCCACTCATAAGAGATACTTGGCGTTCAGATGTGTCTCCACCAAATATCACAAAGACTTTGCGATGACCTTGTTGTTTGGGGAATGGTTCACCAAGCTTCGAAGACTTTGATCTTCTAGGTGATGGGATTGATTCACTACAATATGATAAAAGGCTGGGGAACCGCAAGCAAGCACGTTGGATAATGGTTCTGAGGATATTTGAATGGGAGAAGCCAACCTAAAATAGCACATTTTCTATGTATTAGAAGCATGAGAAAATTCTTTTCGGATATGGCACTTGTAATTATGATAACCATAAGCACAAACAACATAAAGCTATCACACCACCATAGATTAGGACTTTTACGTAACATTAGAAGAGCTCTTATGGGTGCCAAAGTTGATCACTAATAAATTAAAGGGAAATTTTACTTTTACTTACAACTGGTAGTAGTTTAAAATGATTAGCAAAGATAAGAAATACCCTTTCCATCCTGTTAAAACTACAACAATTGTTTCAAGCACCGACAAAACCGGAAGCGCCCCTTGCCAATTGACTCTGAGTAGCTTTATCGAGATCAGAAGCACCAACCAGACTGACCTAGTGGATAAATCGGGAATACAGAAACAAAAATGGCAATTGGACCGGAGAATGCGATTAAATTATAAGGTCGCAATTGAACACATCGAGCAAGTTCGAATTGACGTTGCATGAAACCTATTAGTCCGAAAGCACCGTGGCCACAGACTGCCTAATTGACACCAACAAGTAAATCTCCTTGTACTTCAGGACCATAGTAATAACAAAGAATGTGCTAAACTATTAGCAGGAGTATTTTTATTTAGTAGAATTTACCTTACACAGTTTCTTTAAAAATAACAAGGGGGTTATCTAGTTTGGTTCGATTAGCGTGTTTTATCTTTGTATTAATTTTTATTATAGGTTTCGATTGATTCAAACACCTATGGGATAGAGGAAGAGGAAAAAACCGAATATTTCACATAGTGTTCTTAATCCATTTTTGTTATAGCTATTGCAGCTGCTGAAGCCGGCGCGCTTTGCAAGAAGCGATCTGTTACTGAGCCGTCTTATTGGGAATAACAAGAGCATCTATGGTTCTTTACTTTGACAGGGTACTGATCTAAAGTTTTTATTTTTAGATACTTTTTCAGACCTATTGCCGATTCTAAGTAGCAGGCAAAAATTTGTATCCATTTTTCATAATAAAAATTTTCTGTCCTAGGTGTCCCATTAAAATTGCAACATTTCCAACATTTAAGTTAAGTTAATTTTTTTGTCCATCATAGTCATATTGATCAGGGTCCACAAGATTCATATATTCTTTTTTTTATTCATGTTGTTTAAATATGTGGCAAATAGTGAAATGATGGAACATAGTGTTAAAAGATACAAGTGTTGCATATGAGTAGACATCTATTGGTGGACGGAAATCAGTCACATGATTATGAAGGGCCTTGACTATAGCAACTCAGTACAACATATTAACAAATTGCAGATCTAAGAGTTGGCAACATGACTACCTTTGAAGCTTGCTGAAACAGGAAACTTGTTTGCTCCATTCCACTAATCTAAACAAGAACAATGATAAGTTGATATAAAGCATAAGTACACTACTTATAAATAGGGTGCTTGACTACATATTAAGTAACTGTTCTTTTACCAAGTTGATATCAGTAAATAGGACGATTCCAGATTCAGTCCTCCCAAAGTCATTTGCTTCTGATGACGACGT
>LUCG01215545.1:0-11910 GCA_001633085.1 Carthamus tinctorius | reverse complement strand
AGTAGAGAAGTGATCTTCACCACTCATCCAGTCAATAAAGGCGGCTTTGACCGGTTACGGTGGTCGCGATCACGGAGGATGGACGCGATTCATGGAGGGTGGAGACAATTAAAGGAGAGTGACCCGATCAAAGCCGCCTTTATTGACTAGATGAGTGGTGAAGATCACTTCTCTACTTCTCATTTGAACCTAATACTATACATATATATATATACACACAAGTTTGATTGTTGTTGTTTAACCAATGTAGAACTTTAAAAATGATATTTGTTGGCAAGGTACAAAAAGTTGAACTTACCAGACCAGTCAAAAAATTCTTCGGTGACATCAGCTTTCAGCATGTAACCATCTTGGTTGAATTTTCCATCAGCTTCATTTCTAAAAGCTTTTTCCAAATTTGTGTCCGAATTGACAAATCCAGCTGCAGGACTACAACTTCTGTCCCTGGAAGAACTTGCTCTACCAGAAGTTTCCAGATCTGAAACTCGGTCATCTATTGAGTAACAATCATGCAACAATTTTAAGGATTTTTAGTTTATGCATACATAATGCAACAAAAAGAATTAGTACACAGTATCCACCTTTCTTGATTTCATCCAGTACATCATCAATTTCGTTTGCTGAAACTGGTTTCTGATATTCATCTATTCCAGAACTATGATTCCCCCAATCCCCAGAAGTACTTGCATGTTGGGTTTCTTCTGTGAAAATATCAAATTCATTTGCTAGGAAATCGTGAATCATACAAGACTGATGGGCTGTTTGGTTCGCGAAATTCAAAGGAATTTGATGGAATTGGAATGACAAATTCCTTAGTGATGTTTGGTTCGAGAAATAAACATGATGAATCCTTCGAATTCCATTCAATTCCACAATTCAATAATTTCATCATTCCTTGGCTTAAGTGAAGGAATTGAATTCCTACCAACCAAACGCGTGGTCAAATTCCATTCCAATTCCTTCATAGTCAAATTCCACTCTGCGAACCAAACGCCCCTCAGGGTAAATGAAACTACCTTGCTTGTTTACACCATTGTCCTTAAGGAAAGTAGGTGAATCTGAAACTGCATCATCAACTGGAGGTGGATTACAAAAAAAAATTAATTAAATGAATAATAACATAAAGAACTAACAGTTAACCAAGTTATTGGAATATATTAAATAGTCTCACATTCTTCCTTTTTATATGTGATTGGCAAGCTTTCTTCTGGAATTGGACTTCCATGAACTCCAACATCTTCTGTAAAGTGATCTGGACCCGAGTCATCAACAGTAGCTGAGGATAAAAAAATAGAAAATAACCAAGTGAAAAACAACAAAAACTAAAATCATAAAAAACACTAAAAAATTTATAACAGTCGCACATTTTTCTTTTGTATACTCGGCCAGTGAGGTTTCTTCTCTGGTTGGATTCTCAGGAGTTCTTATGGTTTCTTCGACTACACCATGATTTGAACAATCTTCCATGAATTTGTCACTATCCAAAGCATGATCAACAGTTGTTATTATCTGCTCCTTTGTGTCACCAAACATATCTGTCATCATTTCAGCCTCTTCTGTTCTCTGTTCATTGCTCATACCAGGAGAAACACTTTCACTTTCATTTGGTTTCTGCTCACTCTCACAATAACTGATGTCATTATTGGTACCAGAACCTCCTGCTGCATTCTCAAACCCATCTGCACAATAAAAAAAATACATGGTATAGTATGTCTAAAGCATTTCTAAAAGACAATAATCAAGAAACACATCCAAATAACGTACCAACATCACCCAAAGTTTTAGAGACAGTATCCTTAAGGATGTCTATGATTGAGTCCGTAATGTCATTTTCATTTGAAGCAGGAGTTTGTGGTGTCTCTTTGAGTGTTGATGAATCAGATCGTCCAACTGAAGCATTATCACATGGAACTTCATCAACAGCAACATTCAAAACTGGATCTTCTTCTTTGTCAGAAGACGTGAATAGAGCTTCAAGCTCCGCAGGCATATTTTCATTCTGGGCTAGCTTTGGTTCATCATCTCCAACATCCTGTTCATCCATGGCAGGACTATCGTTTCTTATCAATTGTTCCTGTTCAGCTTCTCCATCTTGGCCATCAATTTTGTCATCTACAACACACTCACTGTCAATGCCATTGCCTGAGACAAGAACCTCAAGAGTGTTCTTGGTGTTTGATGGCTCTAAATCAGGTTCAAGCTCCTTAGACACATTCATACTGTCATCTTCAACATCATTATTGCTTATCGGAGGAGTGCCTAAAAGATCATCACCAGTTGATGGTTTTGGATAGGACTTAACAGCATCACTAGCATTATCACACTCGCCCTCGATACCATTGCCTGAGATAGGAGTCTCAAGTATGTCATTGGTAGTAGATGGCTCTGAAATAGGTTCAACCTCCATAGTCATGTTAAGGTCATCATCAATGTCAGTTGGCAGATTTGAGTTATATTCATGTTCCTTGTTAGCATCTACACTCTCACCTTCACCATGACCACTACTCAACACAGAATCTTGAAGTATATTGTCATCAGTTGATGGCATTATATCAGTTTCAGACCTCTTAGTAGCATTAATTGTGTCATCTTTGTCATCAGATTTGTTCAAAATAGGCATCTGAAGTACATCGTTACTGGTACATGGCATTACCTCCTCAGATTTAAGCTCCTTTCCATCATCCACTTCATCATCTGTAACATAAGCAGTATTTTTGCCAATTGATAGCTCATTTTGTTTGGGTAAACTTTCCTGATCAGTAACCATCTCGTCGTTAATATCATTTTCATCCATGGCAAAACCCTGAAGCACATCGTCACCGGTCGATTGCTCCAGAGGAACATCTCCATTAGCTTCAGCATCAGGTTCCACCTCTACTGGAGTCTGACAGGCATACTTGTTGGTTGCTTGCTCCAACACAGAATCCATCGCTTCTGCCTCCACTACAGCTGCAACACCTCTGCTGCCCGTGGAAGGACTCTGAAGCATGTCATTGGTACCATGAACCCCATTATCCTCTGAAACAGATTCATCCAACAAGTGCTTCTGAGCACTAGCCCTCTCGTCATCATTGTGCACATCATCATCAGCAACTTCATTTTTGTCCTCCACTACAGCTGGAACACCTTTGCTGCCCGTGGAAGGACTCTGAAGCATGTCAATGGTACCATGAACCCCATTATCCTCTGAAACAGATTCATCCAACAAGTGCTTCTGAGCACTAGCCCTCTCGTCATCATCATTGTGCGCATCATCATCAGCAACTTCATGTTTGTCAGCAGAAAGATTCTGAAGTGTGTCATTAGTGGTTGACACATCCTGCTCATATCCCTTCTCAATCTGAGCGTTGAATCCATCATCTGCAACAAATTGATCGACCGCTTCAATTATTGACGGCTCCAGCAGAGCTTCCACCTCTTTCGATTTGCCTGCGAGTTAGAACACGAAATTGTATTCAGATCACTTACATTAGACAGTAATAATTCAACAAAAGCTAACTTACTCTTATCATATGACTGTTCGAATGACACATGGCAAACAGCAGAAGGACCGGCCTTGTAAGAAATGGGATCACAGTTATTGTCAACATCACCATTCTTTCCCGTTGAGATGACTTTAGATGAAAAATCAACACTCGGAACAGAAACCGCTGGTTCTTCAACCATCACATCAGTTTGCAGCCTCTCTGACATGGATCCTGATCTGGTCGATTCCGTTTCCTTTCCGTATTCATCTGGGCTTCCAGATTTCACAACTGATTTATCTATATCTACAGCTACCTGAACTTGAGCTTCAATAAATGGTTCAGATTCCACACAAACCTCCTGATTCTCATTCTGTACATCAGGCATGGTCTCTGAAACTTCAGCCATTGGAAAAGGAGTCCTAATAATATCAGAGAAATTTGTCCCTGAGGGAGTTCCATCTTCAAGATTAGGCAAGCCCACAGAGTTTTGCTGCTTTCCGCTAACCAAATTTTCAGTCAAATAAGGTGTTGCAGCTGTCTCATTTTCAGTAGTACTGCATGTAAACTGCACAGGAGATTTTTCAATATCAGCACCTGCACCTTCCATAATTTCCCCAGGAGCTCCTCCAGAAGCATTATCTGCAGATACCAAAGTTATATTTTTCATGACAATGGGAGCTTCGCTCATAGAAGCCCTGTTCTCCTCTGTGACGTCGGTTGGCAACCTCACAGATTCTGAAACTGATAAATCATCCAAGCGTTTCAATGTCTGATCCTCGGCTTCTTTAATAATTTCAGATGTAACACCGACGGTGTCAACAAGTACAGTTTTCTGAACGGTAAGAGGGGTTTTTTCCTTCTTTCTGAAATTGCTGTTCTTAATAACTCTACTGTTGGTCACATCAGGATGGTCCCCGACTCCTGTAACTTCAGGTGAAAACATCTGGGCATCAGGAAGAGGTTGTCTTCGACGTGTAGACCGACTTTGCTGCTTCCTATTATCAACCGTTTCAGACAGCTTGCCACTTGCATTTTCTCTATGTTTGATTCCACTGCGTGTAAATCGTCCTGGTGTTGTAATAACGGCAGTATTTCTCTCACTTCTGATTGCACTCCGTGTAAGCCGCCCAATTGAATCTTCAATGGCAGGTGTGCGCCCAGTCTCGGTAACTTTTTCATCAAGTTCAAAACTCTCTGACTTTGAAAATGGCAACCCCTCTATATTGAAGGTCTCATCATGCTCCTCTGAATCACTTGGCTTTAATTCACTTAACTTCGCGCTCCTTTTAGAACTATTATCTTCAATTATTGCACCACTTACTGTTCTTTGGTGTCCTTCAAGAACTGCACTTTCTACAGGTAGCTCATTATCCAGGCTTGATGCAGGTGTCCTTATACCACTCTCCTGCTGTTTTTCCGCAACAAAGTTTTGACGTGGATACGAAACTGCTTTTCCTTCACTTTTACTACTACGGGAAGAACGTCTTGTAGATTCAACAACAGGAGAAACATACCCAGTCGCAATAGTATGATCTTCAATAACAGGGTTTCCTCTTTTCCTCTTAGATTTGTGACTCCCGGTAACACTACCTACGGTTTTCATTTCATTTTCAGAAGCAGCTTTTAAATCTTCATCAGGCACAGAAAGACTGCTGGATTGCTCTTTTGACTTCCTTTTTCCAAGAGTTTTAGGAGTTCCAACTTTAGGCGACTCAACCATCTCAGTTTCTTTTACCATTTCCCTCTTTTCAACCAAAGGTTTGTCAATTCCCTTCCCCTTCGCTTTTTGCATGACAAATTTTCCTCTGGTGTCCTTTCTAGCCGGACGATCCATATGTTCTTCAAGATGAAGAACCACTTCGTTGGCAGTTTCAGGCTGGATAACAGATTTTCTTCTGTTCACATTTTTCCTACCTGCATGCTCTAGTGGTTGCTCAAGCTGTTGAACCATCTTAGATTTCCTTTGAACCCCAGCCTTGTTCTTGGCTTTGTTTTTATTATTCCCTTCAGAAGAATTCATCGCCAAAAGAGCCTTGGACCTTGTAACTTTCCTATCAACAACCATTTCCACTTTACTTACACTTGGATTCAAGACTGTAGAATCTTCAACCTTCGACCGGTTTCTCCTTGAATGCCTCGATTCCTTGTCAGCGTGATGTTGACTTTCAGAAACTTCAGCAGTGCTCTCTTCACTTCTCTTCTTTCGCTTCCCATACCCCACTTTCTCATTTCCATCTTCAGTAGCAATCTCTACCCCTCTAGTCCTCGACGATTTCCTCCTAGGAAGTTCTTGGTTATCTTCTGAAGCAGCGTTGCTCAAATTATTACTCAGATCAGAAACCTTTGTTTCCTTTCTAGTTATTTTCTTCACAGCTTGGGTAATAGCAACCATGTTTGCTGCATCATCTGTTAATGTTTGTCGTCTAGATCTCGTAACTCTAACTGGGGCATCCATAATCTCCTTAGAAGGCTCAGCAGTGTACACATCGTTTACCACCCGTCTGCCACTCTCTTTCTTAACTTGAGTAATAGCAACCACGTTTGCTGCATCATCTGTTAATGTTTGTTGTCTAGATCTTGTAACTCTAACTGGGGAATCCATAATCTCCTTAGAAGGCTCAGCAGTGTCCACGTCGTTTACCACCCGTCTGCCACCCTTTTTCTTAACTTGAGGATTTAAATTAGGACCATCACTATCCTCCATCAAGGTTTGTGCCTTTGACCTTGTAACTCTAACACGACCAACCATAGTTCCCTCAACTGACTCACCAGCTTTTTCAACATCTTTAACTGCTTTCTTGTTTTGCTTAGTTTCATCAAGTTGAACACCATCACCTTTCCCTAATGTGTGCACCTTCGACCTCGTAACTTTACCAAGATTACCTTCAAGTTCTTTAAATTCATCAGTTTCCTTGTTGACATCTTTTACTGCCCTTCTACCTTGCTTCTTTCCATTAATTGGAACGGCGTCATCCTTCCCTTGCACTCTAGACCTAGTAACCCTAACCGGAACTTGTGCACCATCATCAGCTAACTCAACAGTACCAATATTATCTACAACTGGTTTAGCAACCTTCTTCACCACAGATTTCCTCCTAGTTTTCGTCTCTGTAACCATGTCCTCTTTTTCGGCAGATCGTAATTCGTACTCAACCAAGTCATCATTTGGACTAAACCTAACTTTCTTTGCTTGCCTTCTCAACACTGCAGGTTCACCCTCATCTGTGGTTTCAACCGTGCTCTTCATACAAGTTCGTTGTCGTGATGTTGGTTTCTGCTTTTTGTAAATTTAATATTGTCAAAGCATAAACAGAGAGTGATTAGCTATTTCAGAAATATTTTTCCTAAATTTAATATAACATGACATTTGACGTCGAAAACAACAATAACATAAACTGTAGATAAACAAGGGTATAAACATGTATACACACATGTAAACATATTTTTAGTTTTATTATCTGGTTGCAACTATTTCTCTTATACAGACGACCATTCAGTCTATAAGACACTTGCATGTCATTATATGAATGTTTCTTTAGTATGTTCAATCTGCTTTCTAAAACACAATTATCAGATTCTTGATCAGTTTACGAATTACCAACTATAAAATTTCTATTTATAGAACTGGTCTGAAANCAAAAAAAAAAAAAGAAGGAAAAAACACATATATGTATGTGTGTACACTTATCTATTGTTTCAAACTTCAGTGTTGTCATCAATTTTTGTCACTTGAGCACAAAAACAAATCAAGTTAAAACAAATCAGCGAGTATAAAAGAGGGCAAAAAGGACACGAAAATTTTACGTTAAGAAGCGCAGAAAGCTTATCAGCCAAAACGGAGTTGGCAGAATTCGCAGGAATATCATGTTCCTTGCATAGAGCTTGAAGCTCTCTCCTTTTCATACTATGATAANAAACCAATTATAAATCCTCCAAAACGCATCAAATCAAACCGGAAAACAGAAATTCAAGTAGTTGAAAGTGAAATCAAAAAGCGGAAACAAACAGTTACCAGTACCTGAGTTGGAGATGAATTGTTGTAAATTCGATTAAATAAAACTGTCAGCGTGGAAGAAGCATAAGATTAGATCATAGATAGAGAGATCTGAGGTTTGAAATTTGAAAAAGTGAAATTAGGGTTCCCGCTCTTGAGAAGAAGAAAAGGGGGTTTTTGGGAAAGGTGAATTCTGGGGGAGTTCGTTCATCCTTGTTTTTGAATGGAAGTGGTGCGCGTGGGATGGGGGGGTTACCGTCATAGAACCGCCACGCGCTTTTGATTTTTTTTTTTCTTTTTTTATGGATTTTGATTTTGGGTACCAAATAAAATGACGACAAAAATCTAATGCTAATTTGTGAGTTCATGTGGTTTGTTATGTGTTTCTATTTCAATCCTTGTTGTTTAGAAATTCACATTTTTGTTTTTTAAAGTTTTTGTAACTTATTAGGCCGTGCGTACCACGGCTTGGGTTCACGGTGATTTCACCAACGGGATGGCGGGCTCGAGCCCGATTGCGGTACGCAGCTGGCGGTTTTGTGCAGCAGGTTGGACGACGGCTTTCCAGAGCCCGCTTTCTTTCACTCTCTCTTTTTCGCTCTCCTTGTTTATATATATACCAACTATTTACATCAAACACATCAATCAAAATTTCCAAGTTTTTCTTCCACAAATTTTTTAGGTAATAACTTTTATGTTTTATTTCATATTTTCTACTAGTTACATGTTGATGTTTGTGCATGTGTTTTCTTTAAAATTTGTTTTGTTGTTTAACAATGTTTTGCTCATAATATTGCAATCAAATTCTAAAGTACGATTTTTGTGGCTTTTTAGTTATTTCTATTTTTGTTGCTCAATTTGTTAATAATACATCTTAAGGATCATAAACCTACTTTTCTTTTCCCTATTTGTTGATTTTTTATTTAATTGGTATGTTGATTACTTTTACATCTTTATATCAAAAACATAAAATTCATTATGACATAATTATTTAGGTAATATTTAGATTTTTAACTTTCTAACATTTTCATCTTTATTCTTGAAAAATGAACCATCATTGGCTCATTTTCCTTTCTCATGATTTGACCATTATTAAACTATCTATCTCTCTTCTTATCACAACCCATTTTTCTTTAACATAATCGTTTTTCATTTTGTTATCTCCATCACTTGATGTGTTTATAATATTTCACAGATCCTTATTTTCCAAAAAAAATTAGATAAACTATTTTCTCCTTCTTCATCACTTGATTAGTTATTCATTCCACAAACAATTATTTTCAACAAATTATTTTTACTTTCATCGAGAATAGTAATTCGAGTATCATTCATTTTTTACTTTTGTTGTGATTTTTGGTTTATATATTTTCTATTTCTTTTCTTCTATATAATTCAAATATTATTTATTTTCTTACGTTTGTTGGTATTATATATTTATATTTTCTATTTTTTTCTTCTATATTTTTCATAAGTTCTTACCAATAGAAGTGAATGTGTGTTCTTGGTAGCGATATTAGATTGTTCATGGTAAAAAAACATTATTGGAGTCAGTGCAATGGTGCTTGATAGTAGCCTTCTTAGCTGTCAAAAGTTCTTTTAGAAATGATGGGTGGTATTGTGGTTTACTCTAAGATAAGTCCAACTTTTAGAATGTTTTTATTAACGTCACATTACATGGATACTGGAGTTGAATTTGACTATGGCTTTAGTTCATCTTAGTTCTAGACACATTTTTCATTAAAAAGTGCTTCTAAACAACAAAGGATCAAGAAGCACAATTCGGAACCAACAGTTTATCAAATGTAGCTTCTTGTAACCATAAATTCTGTTAAGGATCAAAGAAATTCCATGTCTAATTCTTATCTTTTGATCTCACATCGAAGCTCTTAGAGTTACACACTTGGTGATTTCGAGGTTTTCCTATTGGAACATTTATTTTTGGTAGATACTCATTATGGGTTCCTCATTTTTGGAATATTTCTTCTCGGTAAGCCAAAGCCTCTGTATTTATTGTGTAGAGCCTCTAAAGCTTACCAAACGCTACTTGTTCATTTTTGGAAGATTTCTTCACGAGAGCATCATGTTGAGGGGGAACTTGGAATATTTTAAGTCTTTTAAGTCCAGATCTTCTCTAAAGCTTCGAAGCCTAAAAGATCAGAAGTAGCAAGCCTTTTTATCCAGAGCTTCTGAAAAACCTCTAGACAAGCTTCTCAAAGCCTAGAGCTACTGCTTGATCAACATTTCAAAGGGGACGCTCCATGATTATCATATTTAGAGGGAGCTCAAGTACTAAAAGTAAAACGAGAAGATGATTTGGGATGTAAAGGTGATTTTTATTTTAGTGTTTTCCTTTTAACACTCAGGGGATAATTGTTAATCCTAATTTTAGAGTTAAAAGAGTAAAAAGGAAAACTTGAGCGTAAAGTTTAAAATCACTAGTTTTTGTATTTCCCTATTAATAGGAGTCATCTTCCGCATTTGTAATTTGTGATTGTGAGTTGTTTCTTCCAAACAATCCATATCCGAATACCCTTATCATTTCCAATTCTTGTAAACATGACGAGCATGATTAAGCATGTGACTACACTTCTATAATCATATTGTTCTTCATTTTGATTAATTGTTCTTCCGTTTATAAACTGTTTTGATCTAAATTGATTCCGCTTTACATATTTTTATAGATCAATGATTCAATATTTTCTCTTAATTAATATGGTTTATAACATTATAGTCGGTCCTAAGGGGATAACCTTTATGCTTATTTGCTATATCCCCACAAGAGAAACCCCATCCCTTTCTTTCCTTTTTACGCCCCCATGTGATGTAAGATGAATAAAATTGACACGTAACAAGATTATTTATTGAATTGAAGTGCCCAATAGTTTAAGATGTTTCACACCGCGTGCGACGCGTACATATCTAGTATTATAATACAATACAGCTGTGAAAACAAAATTAGCTCGTTGATCAAACACATCATCACTTGCTAATGACGCATTTTACATCATCACCGAGCTCGTTTTAGGCCTCAAGGTTGCGTTCTCATGTTTTCCATAATTCTGTTGTTTTATTTTAGGCTTGTTTTAGTTCTTGACCCACCCACCAAACTAGGATTTAATTTACTTTCTTTATTAACTATCAATCAATAACATGTTACATGCTGTATTATCTTATCATTAATTCTTAATACAAACTTGAGAGTTCTTCTCTTTAAAGTTCTTTTCATTTTGTCACTAAAAACTCACTTTAATATGGGGTTGAATTCTTGTTAGCTNCTTGGTAGGTCCGCCCCTGACTTAAAGCATGAAACAAACCTTTATTACTGAAACATGGAAATTTTATAACACCATAAGTAATTGGACTTTCAACACTATCACACATCAAATAAATTGAAACTAATTCCACCATCCCAACCTTCTTCAAGACCATATGTTTTCCTGATCGTTAACTTCAGGATCTTATACAATTAGTCCAGATGGACGCAAGCTGATCCAGACACCATTGATTGTAAAAGATACGAACAATGCACCACATTATATCAAAGAATTATAACTCCGTGCTAATTCATAACATCAATGAGAAGAGACTTGATATGATTAATCAACACTTCTCCAACACATGTGAAAATATCCCCATCCTTGTACAATAATCAATTACGCGTGACAAATTGATCACCCTCGTAATCCCAACCATTGGAACATCTTTGCATATGAGGGATTCTCGATTCATTTCTTTCCACGCATCTTCAACTTTTTTATTGAACACATCATACACATGTTCCTCGGTAACATCAAATTGCTTTAGATATGATTCAACACTAGAGGCACACATGCTTTCTTTCCTGCTCTTTCTGCATTTTTTAATATCGTGAAAATTAAAACGCTAAAAAATATCTATTTTATACGACGTTAAAAATATCTAAGTGTCCTAATAGACTGCTTTATTAGAGTTGTGTCTATAAAACCAAAGAATTGTGTGTCCTATATGTAAAAGCGTTACAATAAGTTCACAAGTTTTTTACGATGCTTTTGTAACAAAGTGTCATATTAATTTTTATGACATTATTTTAACAAGCGTCTAATAAAAACATTTGTCCTCATAAACACTTCTCAAAGGTGTCCTTGAAGAGCTAAAACGACACTATATTTTAAAGCGTACTAAAAACTTGTTAAAGCGTCCCGTAAACTTATTACAATGCTTTTACCTATGTCACATAATTGTTTGAGTCCTTAATAGCAGTGTATTATGACACTTACATATTTTTGACATCCCATAGACCTGATTTCATTTTAATTACCAATATACGGCTGTTGCTTATATTCACTGTTACGAAGTGTGTCTTTTTAAGACACACGTGCATATATATATATATATATACACATAGAGAGAGAGAGAGAGAGAGGTTCAAATGAGAAGTAGAGAAGTGATCTCCACCACTCATCCGGTCAA
>LUCG01215513.1:0-17048 GCA_001633085.1 Carthamus tinctorius | reverse complement strand
GGAATGCTACTGAGCAAAAATAAACAGGTAGCTAACCTGAAAGTCAAGAATTGACGGATGTCATATAATCCACCACACAAGCCGAGAGAAAAGGCACTTCCACACTTCACGAGGCCACATTATGAACAGCACTCACGTTTTTACGCCGCTTCCAAGCCATACGGTCAGCCACAACAGAGAGGATGATTTGAACAAGATGGGGAATCGGCTTAGACTCATCAGCAAACAATCTACGGTTCCGTTCACACCAGACAACATAAACTGACGCCGCAAGCGCCAATCTGTGCTCTAAAAGCTTCGGGGCTGTAGTAGTATCGGAAAGAGCAACCAAAATATTATCCCACGAACAAGGAAAACCCGTCCACTGTAACTTTGCCATAACCTGCAACCAAACCTGACGAGAAAACGTGCACTCGAAAAATAAATGATTATGAGAATCCCATACAATCCCGCACAAACTACACAAAAGGTCTAGTGGCTCATGCTTCCATTCAGCAATACGGTCTTGCGTTGGCAACCGAAGAAGACAAGCGGTCCACAAGCAAAACGAATGCTTAGGGATATGACCCTTAAACCAAATAGAAGTCGACTAACTAACCGAAGGAAATTGACCAACAAACGCTTGATAAGCTTTTTGGACTGTGAACTCCCCACCTCCATTGGCAACAATATCCCAACATCTAACATCTTCCGTGTCATCCATAATTGTAGGTAAACCCGTAGAAGCAAGAATTGGATACCGCTCAATCCAAGCACTCGGCCAGCCACCAGGAAAAGCTAGAAGAAGTTGTTGCACCGTGGGAGTAACAGTAAAGGAAGCTGCATGAATGAACCGATGAGATATAAACAAAGAAAGAGCTTTGATATGAAGTGACATATTACTTGTTTTCATTTTTTTTCTTAACTCGATAATTATTAAAATTATATGGTTAAAAAATGCATGGGGCCCACAAAAAGAGGTTCTTGTAAGAACTACCATTGTAGCATTTTATATGAGTTCTTGTTTTAATTAGGTGGAAATGAGGTGACAATAAAAATAAAAAGCGCAAAAAAGAGGTTCTTATAAAAACCTCCATTGGAAATGCTCTAAAGATGGAGAAATCGTAATCGAAAGCCTGGAAATGGGGGAAATCGAAATTAAAAATCTGGAGAAAACGAAATCTGAAATCTAATGAAGAAATCAAAATCGTATTTGAAATCTAAATGAAATCATGAAGAAGAAGAGGGTGGACGATACGTTAATTTTAGACCTAGGCTAAGAAGAAGAGGGTAATATTGTAATCTACCATTTGTTCCACCTATTTTGGTGGAACTAATATTGTATATATGATTTTTGTCCCACGTTGTCCTATCATCTATGTAAATTTTGTCCCATGGCATACTAAACATGGGATTAAATTTTTTTGTACTATCCTATTCCATCATACCAAAAGCAACTTGAGTGATATGGTAAAATGGAACTCATTTTGAAAGTTGAAACCAAACTCACATATTTTGTGTTGTTGAAATTGGTTTAAAAGGGAACCGATTTATGCCACTTTCGGAACTCAACATCTTATTCTTTTGATTGCTAGAAATGCAGCAGCAGCAATCCAACAACATTATCTTTCTCCTTTGCTACAGTCGGTACCCTCACACCATTTGTGATACATCTTCCTCTATCCTATCCTAACATCTGGAAGATCGATCATGAATCATCGGGGTACCGCTTGCCTTCTCGTTTTCTTTGCCGCATCTCGCGTTTCAGATAAGGTGTGTGTTTGTTGGTTTATGTTTTAAGTATAATTCATTTGTTGGTGATGAATGGTTTGGACTTTTTTCAGGTTGAAGATGCAGAGTCAACTGGATCCATTACAGATCTGGGCCGCCGTAGTAAGGTTAGTTACTACTCTTTCTTTGCACAAGTTCTCCTATGCCAGAACCCCTTCACAAACGGGCTAGGAAATGAGCTTAATTGATGGGTTTCTGTTAATTGAGGTTTTAGGTTATAATTAAGGTCGTTTAACTATGTGAGGAAAACAGAAGCTGAAGTAAAATAAGGGTTTCAAAAGAATTAATTACCTAAAAGATGTTGGCAATCTGGGTCTTGTGGTTTGTAAGAACTTGGACAATCTGCTGGTTCGTGAATTAGAATCACTTTCCAAATAGTATATTTTGCCCTTGTATATGCCTTAGGCTTAGATTAACACCAAATTAGTACCGGGTCAATCCAGAATATTCATTCGTGTTCTTAGGCACAAAATGTGTGTATATATATATATATATATATATTCACCAGATCAATCGTTTTAGTATTTATATGAGAGATTGACACTATTGAGCAGTTTGGGTGGTTAATATGTACCTGTATGGAAGCTACAACCGCTAATGGATAAGATTGGGTAGCAGAGGCGAGTTCAAAAAGGCTCTTGTCCTAAGACGGAATCTGAGCAAACTCAGGAGTAACCCTCCGGAAGGACCAGAGGAAGCCATGAAGCCTTCAGAAGCTCCGATCACAAGGATCAAAGGCTCTACTCTTGAGGATCAGAAGCCCTGATCCAACACTTGGTCAAATTTTGGCCAACTTTTTAAATAAGTCTAGATAGAATCCAACTTTCTGCTTTCACTTAGGGGCCGTTTACTTAAAACACTTACCCGGTAAGCGCTTACCGGTAAAATTGAAAACTATCATCTACTATATCGGACAATTTTTTAGTCTCTCAAAACAGTATCGTATGCAACAATTTACCCGGTAAGCACTTACCGGGTAAGATTCATCAATCTCACTTACCGGGTAAGACTCTCGGTTCATACCATCGCTCTTACCGGGTAAGATTCTAGTCCTTGTCATGTTCATCCTGTAAGGTAAATTTATCCGGTAAGCGCTTACTGGGTAAGATTCGTCAATCTCACTTACTGGGTAAGACTCTTGGTTCATACCATCGCTCTTACCAGGTAAGATTCTAGTCCTTGTCATGTTCATCCCGTAAGGTAAATTCATCCGGTAAGCACTTACCGGGTAAGCGTTAAGTAAAGGGCCCCTTAGACTTTCCGGAACTTAGATTTTGGGAGCGTGTGCTTTGCGCCTTGTAACTCACATTGTTTGCCTTATCACCTAATCAATCTCAAGTTAATCACAATTACACCAAAATTGATTGATGACACTAAAATCACCAAGAAAAGTTTAATCATACTAGTAGTTTTGGAGTTTACAGTTATCCTAGAAAGATACCTGATTTGTGGATTCAAACTTGTGAGAACCTACTGGCTGGAAAGCTTGTTGAATAGAATGAACATTCAAACATGATGTTGAGCTTAAATTTAATTTGTACGGGTCTTCTTTTGGTATGTATTTGTTAGGTTCCACTCCTCTCCAACTTGCTTTTTAATTCAACTTTAACCACACAGTTTGTATCCTCTGTATATGTATTTCAACCTTCTATTTTAGTTAACTTTAACCATCTAATACCAAATATTTAGGATTTTCATCTTTTACTTATGCATTGTTGTTAGAGGTTCCTACCTTTTTCTATTTCTAGAGCGATCACTCTTATATGAACTCATGTTGCATTCCATAGAATGTCCTAATTGCTCTAGGCACTTTATACTTTAGAGTCTGGTAGCATTGCTCAGGATTGTTTTTCAGGGATAAAGAGAACATGATTAATCTCAAGGGTGCATTGCTCAAGGACCTTACTTTTACAGTTGAGCACAAATAAGAAATTCATCAAGAGTTGACACTAGAGTTCCTGCATATTAGATAGCATAAAACACGGATGATGTTTGTATAAAGTGGGAATGGGACTCTATTTTCAGTCTTTTGTATTGAGTTGCATATGCAGAAGGTCTGTGGTGCTGCAATATATTAGTTATGGGCAGAAAGGCATTCTTTCAAGTAACCATTTGTTGTGCTGCCACCATATGTTTTAGTTTAAGTTCGTAGTTCATTCTTAATTGTTCTTTTTCAGGAATGAAAATAAGAACCACACATTTATTAGAACATGTATGTGAGTACATAGTCAAACCATAATAGTCTGGATCTATGAAAATAGAACAAAAACAAATCAGAAACTTGAAAAGGTAGAGAATAATGACTTAGCAAACTTGATTTCTTCAACTCCTTATCTTAGCTTGAAGTCCAGTCCCCACTTCTTTTAGCGTACATATCAGTCTCTCCAAAATGTTGCCCTTTAGTGCTTACAGTGAACCAAAACTAATTATGTACTCATAGTGTCTCAAAATAATGTAAGAATTTCTTCTTTAGATCATCAGAAAATAAATGCAACATAAGGTTCTAAACCAACTTATGATATTTGTCCGCTGGTAGAAGTTACAAATAATGGAAGCATAAATAACTTATGATATTTGCCAAGTCAAACACTGTGTCTATTTTGTAATGTAGGGAGCACTTAGTGGAAACTTGAAAACAAGCACATTGTATAGTTATAATGACACGTCGAATTACTATATTGATATAAAGTTATAAGATTACTCTTTCATACGGTAAGTGAGATCTACCCGACCTGGAACTAAGATTGTTTCAATTTGCTGAGAAAACAATGTTTGATTAAGAACAAGAAAAAGCAAGTAAAAGTCAGAAACCAATTATTATTGGGTTCTTAATCCAATTACATGATTTAAATCTCAACGTGTAACCGTTGTGCATTACAGGTATAAGTCACATACAAACAAAAAAAGATAGATGCCATTTAATTAGACTTAGGTTATATGGTATTAATGGACTTCCATATTTTTATTGCTCCAAACTTAACTATTATGCTTAGAATAGATAGTTGAATAGGAAGACTACAAGACAGCGTTGAACATACAAATACTTCAAAGAAACCGTTACTCCATGCATCAGTTTTACGATTGAAACTGAGTACACCAAGGAAGAATTTTACCAAAAAATAACTCCCTCGGTCTCAAAATAACTGTCAAAAATTAAAAGGCCACAGTTCTAGGGACATGTAATTATTACACCTTTTATTTAACTAAATGACTATTTTACCATAAATAATAGAGGATTAGAGGGAGTAATGAATATCTTAATATCATTAGAATTGGGAAGTAGGCACTATTAAATGTGAACACTTATTTTGGGAGAAACTAACTAGAAATGTAGATACTTGTTTTGGGATGGAAGTAGTAATTGTAAAGCTAGAAATGAAAGAAATGTAACGAACAAAATGTCATTGCATGCCTAAACATTTCACTAGCTTGAACATAAGGCATTGATCACAGAGTTCACAAATCACAACAATGAAGATGGTAGCCAGATTGCTGTCTTCATGGCATGGATACTGATTTTGAAATTAAGGATGTGGAATCTGATGATATGGGCATGACTCAGTTTAACGAAGATGGGATAGGAGCTTAGTGAGTATCAGCACAATTTTTATAATTTTGACAGAATTTTGTAGATAGTAGTGCTAAAGTTTTTTAGGCTAGTACGCGAAGTCTGTTCTGGGATAGCTGGTTTGAACTTCTGTAAACTTCCATTTGTTTGTAATGAGATTTTTCTTGGGGTACACTCCCCTTTATTAAAAAAAACTACAAGTAATGAGATCAGATAGTTCTATAACATATAAGATAATGCACATTCAACCCTGCAGCGTACAAATGGTCAGCAGCATTAGCTGCTCCAATGATAAAAATTATTTACTCATCAGTGTCTCACCTTTCCACCATTGCTCTTTTGTCAAAATTGGGGTCATGGTTTGACTGATTTGCTTCTTTGGTATATGCCCCACCTACCCATTTTACAAGTTTAACCTCTGTGTTTAATGTTTTTCTATTGCATGAGTGTGACCTTGGTAGAGACGTAGAGTTGATCCAGGGTCAACCATTGGCTCACCAGCCTCCTCCGGGGTATTCTATACATGTAGTTTTCCTATTTAAGAAGGCAACTCATCACCATTTCTCTTTGCGGCTTTGCGCGGTTGTGCCCTTGTATGTGCAAAACACCAGTTAGTTTTAATCATGGGCAGAGATTGATAGGATAATTTCTCTATCTTCTGCCACTCTAAGCAAGATTCACGGATACTGATTATTGTTCGAGGGCACCCTGCTTAATTTCTCCATTTTAATGTTGTGCTATTGTGTTGATTCAGGCATCTTAACTAGTTGATCTCAAACAATTAACTTATGCCAGATATAGAAACCATATCAGTTTTATTTACTATGGATTCTAATTAGATCCACCGAAAAATTTGGATATTTCACTAGACACTTATAAATGCGAGGATCAGGCAATATCCAAATAAAATCTATATAAGTATATTTGCTTTCTGCAGGTTGTTGTGGCCAAACTCAAGAACAATGTCATAGGTGACAAGATTGATCCCAAAGCTGTACTCAATTTGGATTCTGGACTTGGAATCTTTGATGCCTTCTTCGCTAGTTTGTCAATGATCCTTGTCAGTGAGGTTTGTGTGCTTTCCGCCACTTTTCCTTTTTTCCCATGCATAAGTTTGTAACTTCTAACCGATTGCTAAGGATCATTGTTGTACCATGCAGACATACATTATTATTTGTATGGTCCAAAGTTTCTAACCTAAAATGAAAATATCTCAAATTTTTCACTACCATTTACTATTGATTGTTACATCTCTGCTGGGAGATTTGGTAGGACAACTAGTTTCTTTAACTGTTAAGATTGCTTTGCTTCTCAGGATACTTAACCCAATGCCCCATTTTATGTGCTAGATTGGAGATGAGACTTTCATAATAGCAGCTCTTATGGCAATGCGTCATCCCAAGTCCATTGTTCTATCTGGTGCACTCAGTGCGTTATTTGTGATGACGGTATGCCTCATTTTTTTTATTTCCATTTCTGTTTTCACTAATGTTTCCTGTTGCTATTTTAAGAACTTTGGATATATTAACGAATGCTAGTCACAATAGTTAAAACATCAGTTAAAAGAAGCATGGTTTAGTTTCTTGCTGAGCATTATGATTGTCTTTAACTATGAAACACAATCTTTTAGCTTATAAGACAACTGCAGTGAGATCCTGTTTTGTACTTGTCATTCAGATACTTTCTACAGGGCTTGGTAGGATTGTTCCGAACCTGATATCAAGGAAGCATACAAACAGTGCCGCTACAGGCATGTCTCAGTCCTTTGTTCTATGAAGTTGGTTTAGAGATTGCCAATGTATAGTTCTCTTAACAAGAACTTTACATATGGATACAGTTGATATATTTTGACTGTACTACATGCATTTCATAATTTCCTATTTTCCTGCCCCTCATATACCAATGCATACACAGATACGACCTTGGGTATACAAATGACCATACGTGGTATGTGATTCTATAGGCCCAACTTTAGAAAGAGGGAGTAAAAACTGATTTGTAGGGGTTGCAAGTCGTAGTTGAAGAGAGATTCCAGCTATCGCAGTTCATAGGAATAAAGTGTGATTCACACCTGTTGTCAATGAGAATATTAGTCTAGTGTTGGTATCCATCAGCCTAAATGCATGGCTCTGGCTCCTAATTCTACTTTTGAAGGATTTCTTTCAGCTTGTGGCATCTCAGTTCTGTACCTTCGTTTTTCTTTCGTTTACAAAGTTCATTCTCTTTGTTACCCAGCTTTTGATATGAGATCGGCCATGTTACTCTGAAAATTGCAGACCTCCATAAGGTACCAGATCTCCTCCAAATCTACAATTTAGCCACAAATAAGAAAAAAGAAGCGTAGGCTGAGGAAAAAAGACTGTTCTGATCAAATATAATATTGTTGTTTTATCAACTTAGAAATTTAATATTTATTTGATTTATCATCTTAGAAATTTAATATTTATCTGAAAAGAGGACTTTTACAGCTTTTTTGATGAAACATACTTTTACAACAATAGTATGTTAACTTTGCTTCTGTTCTGTTGTCATACCACAACAACCCTTATATATTTCTACATCTTCACCTCCTTGTAAAGTATTAAACTAAGCATATTTATCCTCATTAGGCGCTCATGATTAGTATTTAGGCATACAAGACTATGCTCCCCAATTACATACTTCACAAGTCACACTTCATGTATCGGTCTTCTGTCGATATAACAATAGCTTTAGGGTTGAGTTCTTTATGGGTGCAATGGGGTATGCACCCTTTGTGACGTCAATCATATTTCAAAATTGTTGACCAAGAATATGATAATTTCTTTCTTCTATCTGTTTGGTTGTATCCACACAGATAAATGCAGCCCCATATCATAATCATCTTAAAATTTCCAAATTTTTGTTTCCACAATTCCACATATTTTATGGTTGCATCCCCACATGCATATGCTTGTGACATAGTCTAAGTGGAATTACTCTTTTTTTCCCTGAGGATTTAGCATTTTCTTATTTGGTTTGGCACAAGTGAACCGAGCTTTTTTTTTCTTTCTTTATCACATATAGAGATAATAGAAAGAAAATTAGTGTTCTACTTTGCAGCAGCATATTTGAGCCCTGTAAGTCTGTAACAGTGGGTGAGCTTCAACATATTGAACTAAATCAGCTTTCTATAAGTTTATTAGATCTCTCTCTTGCTAGTATGTGCCTAATAAAAATATATAGTATATATTTCGTTTAGAAAAATATATGTAGTATATTATTTTTTAAATGTAAAAAGAAAAGAAAAAGAAAAAGAAAAAAATATAAAAACCCTCACCCTATTCCCTCTTTTTCTTCCCCGACACCCACCCCACCTGCAGCTTCCCGGCTACTCCCACCCTTCCCCTCTTTTTCCACAATTCAGTTCAATTTCTCCCTTCCCAACGACGGTTCCTCTTCAGCCTCCCTGACCCACCAGACCAAATGTGCACATCGCTTGATGAACCCCTGCTCCGTTTTACTGTCACACACACCACCAAAAGTCACCGAAGATAATGGGTTTTTGGCGAGTTTGTCATATTGAGCGTCCCTCTGACTCAAATCACCGCAGAGCCAGAAGGGAACCGAATAAGAAACGGAGTTCATGGCTCCTTCGATCATTCATGGCAACCCCTCTGATTCAGTTAGTGAAACCTGTCTATCTCAAAGTTCATAAACCAAATTGAAAGAGTATCTAGTAAAGCAGGCGGGGTTTGTGATTGTGGCTCTTGAGGACGGAGATGAAGGTAGTTACCACTTACCTCGATTCCTCGAGTGTTTCATTGGCCAAATATGGGGTATCAGAGATGGGATGGGCGTCGGTGGTGGTGATTGGTGGGTTGTAGGAACGGTCAATATATAGTGTGTGTGTGTGTGTTATAAAATATAATATAATTCCAATGTTCTAAATAACGCGATATGGGGACACTGAGGCGCGTTATGGCTGGGAGGTGTGGCATAGGCGCGTTACAACGCTGGCATGTTATGGCGTGGGGGGTGTTTTTTCTAGATTTTCTATATTTAATTTAGAGTTACTATAATTTTTAATTATGTATGGGTCGCCCGGACTTGTCTGAATAGTCTTAAATATACAAAAAAGAGGGAAAATATCCTTAATCCTTCCTCTGAACACAAACTCACAAAGTCGATGAACAAACGAAGAATTGCAGATTGAATATCAAAAACAAACCCATGAATCAATTCATCAAGCCATCAAAATATGGATCTACGGCCTTATCTTGATGCTAATAAAGTTAGCTCATTCATGGATTGTTTCTATTACTTATGAGGATGAGGAATAGAAAAAACGGTAGTTTGGAAGATAAAGACCGAGGCTGGAGAACTACGTGAGGATGATTTTGAGTTGGACGAAGAACTACAAATTGAAAGTGTGAACTGTTGGTAGAACATTATTTTTCTTTTGAGCTCTTGATATCATTTTTCTAAGCTCTTGATTAGTATATTAAAATCAATATATGAATCTTTCTTTTATAGGCTTTATACGAATTCACTTGTTCAACATTATGGTTTCACACATTGAAAACATGCACATATAGTTTATACAATTTTGTTGCCTTAAGCCACGCCTTGAAAAATGCCATAACCTCGCATAAGGCTTGATGCTTGACCTTGCTGCCACGCCATGCCTCACGTCATTTGAAACCTTGATGAAAGAAAATAGTAAATTGACGTTGAAGAAAATCCCCCTCATTTAACTGGACTTAACAGGAAATATTAATGCCCATTAGTGAGAGGGACCAAACAGTTGATTTTGCTTACAACAGAGACTAATATGTTATAGATGAAGAATAGGGACCAGTTTCGTTAAAACTGACAGTTCAGGGACCAAATCTGAAATTTACCCCTACATTTATTCTTAATGGTACAATGCTAGTATGAAACCAGTAAAGGTATTTGAGTTAACAATAAGAACACTGAATATTCACAGCTATGATTATAAACCACTAACCAACTTAGACTTTAGAGCTCTGTCTATCTATGTAATTGTATATCTCCATCTCGTCCTTCATCTGCAGATCGTCAAGCATATTACATCCTAACATCTTTGGCTTGATACATAGTAGCCAAATAGGTCATAGTTGGGATTATTTTTGCATTTATAAATGGACGATTGCTAGACATCTAAATTATTGTTCTTATAATGCAGTACTTTATGCCTTTTTTGGGTTGCGATTGCTCTATATTGCTTGGAGATCAGATTCAAAAGCATCCCAGAAGAAGGAGATGGAAGAAGTATGTCTTTTTGTGTGTGTGCTTAAAACAACATAAAATCATCCATTAGGAGATGGCCGTATAAATGACTGCTCTTTTTTGCTTACAACTTGGTTGCATTTACGGAAGTTACTCATTGAGCATCATGACAGCTGTTTGTAATTCTGCAGTTCACACTTCACAGTGATCTCCCCAGTTTCTTGAGCTATAACTAACTGCCATAAGTGGTGTTAGTTTCTTCTGATCTTGTAAATAACTCCAATCTTGCTTCAACCATTTATGATCCTAGGTTTCAAGTCATAACCGAATATGCATAATACATACTATATCTTGCTTCTACGCAATTATAAATTCTAGCTTAGTATATTTCTTAAATAAATTATAACATCCCACGTTCAGGTTTTTCTTGTTGAATCTCTTCATGTTCTTTGGCGCTTGCAAATAATGTGTAGTCATTTCAAACATAAACCCCCAATCACATCTAAAAGTACCAGCAACTATATCCATAGTCTTGTGGCACATAAGTTAGGGGTTAACAAATATAAATAAGGATTTTGTATGCATTTTGCTTGGTCAATAAGACCCTTGGAACTGATAGCCCCTCAATCCTCACCAACACCGATAATTGAAAGAAAAATGAATAAATACAAGCATAAACAAAGGAATATGATGCTTATATGGCTTCACTTTGACCCATTAACAGTGGGGAAACCAAACAATTTCTCCTTCAGCTGTGAATCAATTGCTCACCCTAATGTTTACTTCTAAATTTTATTTGGATACAATTTGATTGCATGTTTCATGTGGCAGCAAAAGCACATGCTTTAATCTTGCATCTATGCGGTCAAATCTTATGAAAAGAACTGGTATTGTTTGTTAAGTGATAGCCAACGCCCAAGTCTCTGGTGGGTGCGTTCTCATCTTATATAGAAGGAATAATTTATCTAATTTTCTGCCTCCCTATTGAACAAGACTTACGCACTTTGTGGGCAGAGTTACGGTTGCATGGAACTGGCCTAGATTAAAGAGGCAATATAGGATGATCTTGTTTCTACTTAAAAAGTTCTCATAACTGTGTAGAATATAGCCTCATAAAATATCAATTGCGTGTATTCCCGGTTAAATTGTTTCATGTCATTCATTGTACTGCAATCAAATTACTTAGTGTCTTGCAAGTTCTTGTGCTGGTTCTTTTATCAGCTATAGTTTTCATGCAAGTTTGTTGTTTTGTTCTTTTTCTCCCTTTCATATGTGAACATTGTTTAATCATGTCCTCAATTTGATTGGTCTAATTCATATAGGTGGAAGAGAAACTCGAGTCTGGACAAGGAAAAACAGCCGTCCGCCGATTCTTTTCTAGGTTCTGCACCCCTATATACTTGGAGGTATGTTTAGTGCAATGGTTCTATGATATTGATTGGTAGTTTACGTCTTATTTGAATATCATTTGATATAAGATAGACAGAAGTTACGGAATCAAGTTTTATCACAATATAGTAGCTATACGCCACAGTTTTGGAATGGTGCCTCTTGAGACTTGCTACTTTGTGTATGTTAACCTGTTTTTTGGTTCTTTATTGATGTTTTTTTGTACTTATTCAAGTGTCAGAAAGTTGGAATTTATATGTGGGTGTAACATGTTATACAATATGTTGCTCCATTGCCCTACAGACTATTAACTGTTTAATGGAACACTTGCTTTCCGATAAGAGAGGCTCCAATAAGAGTTGATCACAGTTAGTTTGGTAGAATAATAATCATCTTAGTTGGTCATGCTGTTACAAACATGAAATTTCAGATTTGTATCAGTTGTGTTACAGTAATTTACACGCAATGATCTGTGTCTTTGAAACATATAGGGTGCGTTTGGTTGTGGAAAACTGTTCCATTTTCCTAGAAAACATTTTCAGAAAATGGAGTTGAGTTTTCATTTTCAGTTTTTAGAAAACGCGTTTGGTTGAAATGGTGGGGTTTTCATTTTCCATCTTAGAAAATTAGAAACGCGTCTAGAAAATTTTGGGAAACTACTAAGTGCGTTTGTTTTGTGGGAATGGATTGGAATGGAATGGATTTCAAAGAGGGATTTGAATTCGGAGGGATTTGGATTTCAAATCCTTGTTAGGACGTGTTCGTTTTGCGGGATTTGGATTTGGATTTCGATTTTTATAAATTATTTGTTTGTTTAAAAAAACCTATTTTTATCAAAATTGTATACTTACCCACCTTTTCTCTAGATAGATTATGAGTGTGTTAGTGTGTGAGAGAGAAAAAATGAACAAGTGCTATAGAGTTGTACTTGAGTGTCTTTGTATCTGTGTGTGATGTTTTGAGGTTTTGAAAGGAAAACCAAAGCTAAAAAGAGAGAGAAAGAGGGCAATGTGCACACCGACTAACTCGCCACCGCTCTCCGCCGCCGCCGTCCATGGCTACCGTGCTATCCTCTTCCTCCTCCTTCTCCGGCTAACGTACGCTTTCATGTGCTTTTCCGTTACATTTTGATGCTTCACCGCCGCTCGCCGCCGTCCATGGCCGCCGCCGCTCTCTGCCGCCCCCGTCCATGGACACCACCGCTATCCTCTTCCTCCTCTTCCTTCTCCAGCTAATGTACGCTTTCAGTGCTTTTCCGTTACATTTTGATTCTTCACCGCTGCTCGCCGCCGTCCATGGCCGCCACCGCTCTCGTCTTCTACCTCCTCCTCCTTCTCCGGCACCACTCTGTTCATACTCGCAGATTTCAGAATTAGGGCAAAGATTAGGGCAAAGATGGATTTCATGTGTTTTGCAGTGTCTAATAGAAAGCACGTGTTTTTTTAAATCCTTCCGGGTTGGATTTCAAATCCAAGGTCATAGAGTAGGATTTCAAAATCCAATGTTTACTAGATTTCAAAAACCCCCTTGGATTTCAAAATCCATTCCATCCTAATCTTATGGTTTACCGAACACGGGATGGAATGGATTTCAAATCCAAATCCCTCGAATTCCATTCCATTCCTGCAAGGCGAACGCGCCCTAAAATCAGTTTTCTAATTTACATAGAAGTTAGAAAACAGAAAATTTTCATTTGCTTGTCAAACTTTTGAAAACTGAATGAACCCCACGAGTTTTCTAAATTTTCATTTTCATTTTCCTTGGAAAACTGGAAATTTTTTCATAACCAAATGCTCCCATAGTTTCCCTTGTTAAATCCCTTGTTGCATAGGGACTCCAATGCACACAAGTGCTCAAAGCAGATGGGGCACAATGGTTTTGACAATCAGGGTGATTGAAAAATATGGTGCCAATGGAGTAGCTCAGAACAGATTATTGTTCCTGAAGTACTTTTATATCTTGATGATGGATAACATCAATAGAACCAAACCAAAAGAACACAGTAAATCTCACACGGAGTAAGGTGTATGACCAGGGTAGGATGTACCTCTACCACAAGAAGTAGAGAGGCTGCCTCCATAGAGACTTCTGACTTGTACAAGGTTGTGAAATTGATTTTAGAAAATTTTGTTGCAAAACTTGGTAATATGTTTGATAGAAAGGAAAGAGAGATGCAAAAGAAGAGAAATAAATGGGGTTTAGAAGAGTTGAAAAAATAACAAGAAATAATTAAGTGTGCAGGGACATTAATTGCATACGGAAATGTACAAAACGACTATACTTGCTAAAGATTGCTATCCATCCTAGGGCATTGAAACCTCCTGCCCACTATCCCCTCCACTACCTCCAAAAAATCCAGATATGAACCTGGTATCAAGAACTAGTTTACGATGATTTACACACCTTATTATTGTTACTTAATTTATTCAGTGTGTTAGTTGTTTCTATTTGGTTCGTCTACATATAGTTTTTAGTCTACATGATTGTTGATCGATCCATGATAGGCTGATCCTTTTGTAAATTCACTGTATCTGCAGTCATTCATTTTGACGTTTTTAGCAGAGTGGGGGGATCGGAGCCAGATAGCGACAATAGCTGTAAGAATTTTCATCTCTCTTTAGGATGCTTCTGACTGTGCTGTTTCATTTGAAATGATTTTTTGTAAAGTAATTTAAGGTGCGTTTGGCTGTGGAAATTTTTCCAAGGAAAATGAAAATTTAGAAAATGCGTTTGGTTCATTCAGTTTCCCAAAAATTTCCAAGAAAATGAAAATTTTCTGTTTTCTAACTTCTATGTAAATCAAAAACTGATTTTAGTAGTTTTCCAAAATTTTCTAAACGTGTTTTCTGATTTTCTAAAATGGAAAGTGAAAACTTTATTTCAACCCCTAAATTCTCATAGAAAACTGAATTAAAACTCAACTTCATTTCCTGGAAACGTTTTCCACAACCAAAAGCACCCTTAGTTCTTCACCTCTATGTAGCTTGTGAGTTGTGAAGCTTACTATTAAACAACGGAAAGCGTAGAGTTTTAAGTTCTTGATATACTATCCAACAATGCTTCCGCTTTTAATTAGCATCTAATAGGTAGAGCAAGGAGTCCAAAAAAATTCGACTTTTGACTTGATATAGTTTCATTGGTAGATATAACTCAAACACCTAAAATGCCCTTTTCGTTATTTTGGTACATGAGATGGGACAGGACAAGACAAAACTTATTGTCCCATGTTTGGCACAACATGGGACCTAAAAAAAACGCATTGTCTCTTGCTTGGCGCGACATGGGACAGGGACAAGGACTGTCACAGAGTGAACAAGAAAGGTTCTTTTTGTCCACCAAAATGGGTGGAAAAAGATGGGATAAGGATCGGACAGAAATGAAAAAATTGCTAATCTACCCTCGTTTGATATACCTCTAACATGATACTTCTATTAATGGTCGCGACTGCCCATCGCCACTGCTGCTGCCACCGCCACCAGCGGCAATTGGCAACCACTGTTGGCCACGTCCATCATAACTAACCACCACTACCTTCACAACTATTGTCAACCATTGTCAGCCACCTCTGTCATAACCACCACCAACACCACTGGTTACCACTACCACCGCCAGGGATGATTTCAATGAAGGGGGGATGGGCCTTTAATCTTCCTTACAGGTGCCCCCATTAGGAAAAAATCCTGGATCACGCCACTGACCACCGCCCACACCCCCATAGTCGTTGCAACAACCTCCATTGCGCCTCTACCGGTTCATAAGGATCTTCTGAACCGAAAAGAGAAACATAGTTTTTCTTTTGCAGGAATCAGGTTTTTTAATCTATCATCAATTATATCAAAATTCAAATTATGTACTATTATATATGTATGTATTTATGTATATTAAAATTGCAAAAAAAATGTCTATAAATTAAATTATATAAATACTTAATTGATTTGTGTCATTTATAACTTATAAATTATTATTATATATAAGGTCATCAAACAATTTTAGGGGCAACCTGTGTAGTCCTGCTGTCCTCTTTTATGCAGCCCTAGTCCTGTCCAATCCTGCCCTCTTGTCCAGCCTTGTTCGGTCCAATCATGTATGGGTACCAAATGCTACCATAAAAACAATATGCCCACCACCCATCTTCCCATTACACGGTATTTCTTTTTGATCTTTTATGTAAGTGTGAGAATGGTTATGAAGAGAGATGATAAACAACCATATGTGAAAAAAAGCATATTAGAATAGTGGTAAGTTGATGGTGAATTTGATAGGTGCTATGTATTTTTCTTTGGTCAAAATTGAGAAAACTTGCGGACCAAAATCAATGTCAACAATAACTTGTATGGATTGCTGAACTGTAAATAGGCGAATTTGGATCAAAATCTTACCCCATAAATGAAATGTTGCATTTTCTTCGTGACCCCAAAATAAGGGCTATTAAACGTTTATACCTTAATCACAATAAACCCACATATTTTGTTTTCCATGCAAAATCTTGATCAACTTTTTTTCTGAAAAGTTTGCCTTTATTTGTCATATTTTGTCATAATTCATCATTTGGGTTCCTACTCCTAGTTCGTATATCTGGATGGGACTTGCTTGGTTGGTTTGGTTTATGTTATGATTCAGAAAAATGTTAAGAGATGGTGCATGTATAACAACTTGTGCGTCTAACAATCATTTTAGTTTCTTCATGTACCTATAATTGTCGGATCTTGTAAGTTGTAAATAGTAAATTACTTGTCTAATTGAGATATGTGGAACCCTTCTGAATTCTCTTCTAAGGATCCCTTGTAAATAGAGGGAGGTTCCAATGTGTGTGTACATATCTATATAGGGGAAAATTTGCATGAAATCACAAAAGAGATTAAGAATGGTGAGAACCAACTAATCATGTGTTCTTTCATATTGTGAAACAATGCACGTGAAAATATAGTGTTGTTTCAAGATGTGTATTTTTTGTTTCACAATATTAAACACATAATTAATGGTTCTCAACCCTTATGTGGTTCTCATCTTGATGCAACGAAATTGGATGAACAAAGATTCAACACGCTGATTCTGTGAATACCCGGGTTGAATCTCTTCTAAAGTTTGTTGATTCAGTGAATACCAAACT
>LUCG01215505.1:0-23643 GCA_001633085.1 Carthamus tinctorius | reverse complement strand
GGACAAAAAAATAGTTTATAAACTAGCTTTTTGAAATCCTACTTGGAGGTAGTTTTTTGTAGTGGTTTTTAACTATACTCTTATTAATATTAATTATTATATCACAGTATATCTTTTTTGGTCATTTTATATACCCATAAGCTAGTTTTTTGTCAAATGTAATCCGTTCACAATGTAGCTTATCAACTATTAGCTAGTTTGCCAAACATAGCCTAAGTAAAATCAAACCAAGCCAATATAACATGGAGAAGGCTTATTGCACCCCTATGTAACATTCCTACTAATGTTTTTCTCCTCACATATGGCAACGTCAAGTTATGTTTTTTTATATTTTTAATATAAAATTAATCTGATTTTGACACGTATAAAGGTGCAAATAGCAATGCCTTATAATATATCCCATATATACATAGAGTGAAATGTGTACACAGATCTTTCTCATCCTTAAAAAGCAAGGGGGTTGTCTCCATACAAACTCCAAGTTAGAAAAGATGTTTGTAAACAGGTTTTTCAAAAGTATAGCTTATGTATGTAACTTTTCACCTACAAACTTCCTAGCACACCTCACATATTCGTGTCATTCAATACAAATAAAATATATTGCATAGTTATAAAACACATATAATTCTCTAGGTATACCGTACTTTCAACATTATTAGTTTCAAACTTCACAGTGATTCACAATATATGATAGCACTGATTCCGATAACCATGATTCAAACTTTGGCATCATAAATTTAGGCATTGTTTGGTAAAAATAAGCTATTTTATAACTCAACTTATATAAGATAGTACATGTTTAGAAGAACCACAAGCCAACTTTTTAAAAAGCTAAGAAGAGTAACATCTAGTGACTTATGAGACTTTTTATTTTATTCAAAATACACCCTTAATACTCTTTACACTACTGATTTTTAAACATGTTTTTTTTTTGTCATTTTACAGTCATAATCTACCTTATCAGCTTGTTTTTGCCAAAACGCACCTTATTTATCAGCTACCTTATCAGTCATCAACCGATCATTCACCAAACACAGCCTTTAGAACCTATATAAAAAAAGTTTTTGCATAAATTCTGTAAAATTAGGGAAATCTAAATTCTTTGATACCATAGATTAAAAAAAAAGGTAGTTAAAAGAAAATCTTATAATTTCCATCTTGGGTTGTTGTTATTAAGAGAGGGGGGAATATTAAACAAATAAATTTCAAAATCTGGTGAGTCAAACTCGGACTCGGCCGAGTCACGAGTTGAATGACTCGGGCGATTCAAATCTCAAAAAACCACCATCAATATATAGAGAGAGAGGAGTGTGTGTACTGAAAAACCCAAATATTCGTCTCTTCTTCTCTCCTGTTTTTCTCTCTAGGGCTAATCTTCATAGAGACGGATAACCTATAGATACACAAACCTATATATACACATATATCATCTCTCTCTCTTGAGGCAGACGACGAAACCCTAACCGTGATTCCAGTGGCGGCCATAACTTGTGCTTTCACGAGGTACGATTTAATTTTCGCATCGATTTTTTCTGGAGTTCGTAAGCTGTTTATGCGAAAACACCGTGCTTTATGGATTGAATCGATTTATGCCTGGTTTTTTTTGGTTATAGCATTCGATTGAAACGATATTGATGTTGAGATCTGCGAAAATCTTGAAGTGATGCGTATGTTATTGTTTGGGTTTGGAATTAGGTTTGATCGAATTGTCATTTCATGATTTAGCCCTAGAATTCAGTGGAAGCGTGTCTTGGATCTGAATCGGAGGGAGAGGGGGGGGATGGAGCCTGAGGTGGTTAAGACGGAGCGTAGAGGAAGGAAGAGGAAAAGGAAGAACGAGCAAGGTGCAGAGAAGGCAGGGAAGAAAACAGCGGTTGAGACGAGGTCTAAGGTGTTTGTTGGGAGGTATGTGAAAAAGGAGTTTGATGGGAATGGTGTTTTTCTTGGGAAGATTGTTTCCTATGATACTGGTTTGTATAGGGTTGATTATGAAGATGGGGATTGTGAGGATTTGGAGAGTGGTGAAGTGAAAGAGTTTATTGTTAAGGACAAGGATATGGATGCTGCTTTTAATAGAAGGAAGAAAGCCCTAGATGCACATATATTGAAGAAGTATGCTAAAGATAAGGGTGTTGCTGTTAACAAGGTTGAAACCGCGAAAAGTGATGGTGGTGGGGTAGGCAATGGTGTTGAACTAGCCGTTGCTGAAAAGGTTGAAACCGTGAGAAGTGATGGTGGTGGGGTAGGCAACGGTGTTGAATTAGCCAATGCTGATAAGGTTGAAAGTTCAATCCGTGGTGGTGCATTTGAAGTAAGCGGAGCCCAACCTGAGGTTGACAGTGAATCATCCAGTGATGTTAGTGACGATGAGCAGTCTGGTCGTCCGGTTGATGTTGAACGTCCTTTCGTCCCACCGCCACAGTTGCCGCCTTCTTCAGGAAATTTTGGGATCTCCGAGGAGCATGTATCGTACCTTTTATCTGTATATAGTTTCTTGCGTTCGTTTAGTGTTTGCCTGTTCTTAAGTCCTTTTGGACTGGATGAGTTTGTTGGTGCTCTTAATAGTTCTGTCCCGAATGCACTGTTGGATGCCATTCATGTTGCTCTTATGCGTGCGTTGAAGAGTCATGTGGAAATCCTCTCTTCAGAAGGTTCAGAGCTTGCATCAAAATGCCTCAGGTAAATATTTACACCATTCTTTGTTTGTTCATATGTTGTTTGTGGCGTGTAACATGTGAATTTAATTACGTGCCAAACACTGATTTTGATGTTTGGAAAATTCAATTCGAGAATCATAAGAAATAATCTTTTTATCGGCTAACTCATTTAAATGCCTTGTTATGGTTATACCTAGAGCAATAGGAGATCTTTAACATTTTGTAACTGTAATGATTTAAAGTTGATTCTAGGAAGTTCAAAGCAAAAAACATAAGAAAACATGTATAACTTATAAAATATAAACCCAGTACCTTCACATGTGTATGAAGGATTATTAAACAATGGCATCATGAACGCTATTACATTAAAAATCACATTTTTTTCAGTCTAACTCTCAAATGGAAGGCTCACATCAATTATTTTATAGATGATTGCTCTTCCATTATGACAGATGTTAATAAATTTCTTCTTTTGCTCAGAAGCATGGATTGGAGTTTGCTTGATTCATTAACATGGCCGGTCTTTATAGTCCAATATCTAATGACTATGAGATATGCGGATGGGCCGGAATGGAAAGCATTCTATGTTAACGTTTTGGAAAAGGACTACTATACTCTATCTGCAGGAAGGAAGTTAATCATTTTGCAGCTTTTGTGTGATGATGCATTATGTTCTGCGGAACTAAGGGCAGAAATAGACAACCGTGAAGGAATTGAAGTTGGCCCAGACCCTGATGGAGTTCTTGGCTTTGTTGATGAGAGTATCCCTAGAAGAGTCTATCCGAGCTCTTCGAATCGAGAAGCTGTAAAAGATATTTCTGGAAGTCATATGAAAGCACTGCCTTTTACTGCAAAAGCTACTGGATCATATGCTGGTACCGATGTTGATGAGGATGGGAATGTTGATGAATGCCGGCTCTGTGGCATGGATGGCACTTTACTATGCTGTGATGGATGCCCGTCAGCATATCATACCAGATGTATAGGAATAAGCAAAATGAGTATTCCTGAAGGGGCATGGTATTGTCCAGAGTGTGCAGCTAACAGAACTGGGCCAAATGTAACCAGGGCAACGACTCTTAAAGGAGCTGAGTTTTTTGGCATTGATCCTTATGAGCAAGTTTTCTTGGGCTCCTGCGATCATCTACTGGTGTATGTTTCTAATCCTTAAATATTTCTTACTGAATGTGATTTTATGTGGGATTGGTATCTCATGTACCGGTATTTCCTAATTTCCCCAATTTGTGTATGTGACCTTATATATCTCTGGATCAGGGTAGAACTAAAATGGTTTGGTGCATTTGGTTGAAATCATGTATATAGGGTAATTTGTATATGAAGAACTACTGTACAATCTGAAATTCTGAATGAGATATAAATAAGATCCCTCCGGTAAAGAATGAATAGCATGCCTTATTCCATACCTTGAGTTATTTATCGTACTCGTTTCTCATTTTGTGGAGTTGCTTTTATGATGCTTTTGTAAATAATGGATGCAGGATGAAAGCCTCGAAAAGTTCGGAACTGCATATTGGATACTATTCTCCAATGGATATTCAAAAGGTCTTGCATGCACTTACTTGTTCTGCTGAGTATAGGACTTTATACTTGGAGATATGCAAGGGTATTATGCGATATTGGGAAATTCCTGAACATATTTTATCTTTTGCTGACTCATTTGGAATAGATAAACTTTTTCCAAACAAAGTGATTGATGGTGAGCATTCAGTGCCCTCTACTTTGTTGGCTAAAGAAAGCAGTAATGCACCGGATGCAATTGATATTGGAAATAGTAATGGTGTTGCTGAAATTAACTCAAAGGATGTGGTAGCTGCATGTCGGGAAGAAAATTGTAAAGAGCCAGAGTTTGGTAAGGCAACTTTGGATGAAGCAAGGGAATCTCACCAGTCTTATGAACAGGTGGTACAAGGTGGTAACCAGCTTGGCAGCTACACTAATTCTGTAGGTGTTAACACTGAAACTGTCTGGTCCACTTGTTCAGCTAGCTTGCAGTCTTTTCCGTCTGAACTAAACCAGCCATGTTTAAGTGGCAAGTTGAGCATGAAGAATCCTGCTACATGTATTTCTGAAAATGGCAATTGCATTAACCAAAGCAATATGAATAGTGCCTGTGGTGTGTCAAATGTGTCCTCTCATAGCAATGGAGCTAATTTACTGTCTGGTGGGCGAGGTCATGGAATTTTTGCTGATGGGTGCTTGTACATGGGTTCATCTTTTAAACCGCAAGCCTATGTAAATGTCTACATCCACGGGGACTTTGCTGCGTCAGCTGCTGCTAGCTTAGCTATTCTATCATCAGAAGAAAAGGTTCCATCTCAATCTCAACCTTCAAGCAGCCAAAGGAAATTTATGTCTGCTAATTACTCACTTCAAACAAAAGCATTTTCACTTGCTGCAAAACGTTTTTATTGGCCAAATTATGAAAAGAAACTTGTTGAGGTTCCAAGGGAAAGATGTGGTTGGTGTCTTTCTTGCCAAGCTTCAGTTAGTAGTAGAAAAGGGTGCTTGCTGAACGCAGCTGCCTCAAATGCTATCAGAGCCTCTGCAAAGATACTTGCCTCTCTGCGCCATTCGAAAAATATGGAGGCCAGTCTTGCTTCTATTGCGACTTATATTATGTTCATGGAAGAGAGTTTACGCGGTCTAACAGTTGAGCCTTTCCTAAATGCGAGTTATAGAAATCAGTGGCATAAACGAGTAGAGGAAGCTGCAACTTTGGGTGAAATAAAGGCCTACTTGCTTGAAGTGAGTATTTTATCTCTATTGTTTTTTATTTACAGTTGCTATTTTAATACTAAATCAAACTGAAATGCTTATAACCAAAGGGCCTTTGGCCTAGCGGTATTGGAGCTTTGGCCTCTTAGGAGGTCAAGGGTTCAAATTTCCCCAAAGGTGAGGAGGGTGGGTGAGTTTATTTGTTGCATTTGCCATATATAAATATAGATACTATATACTTAAAAAAAATGAAATGGTTATTTTTCTTCTTAAACATTTTAGTGATAATGTGATAGCTTAATTTGAAGGGTAAGAAGGTGGCAAATTTACCATCTTTTCATTTTACATTCTAATGTGGTATTCTCATAAGATTCTTAACAAGTCATGAGACTGTCAAATTCTTGGTTTATAATTGTCAGCCAGTACTTAAATCCTTCTTCGGCTCACACTGAGCCCATACTCTTACTTGAGCCTTCTCTCCCTTAACAGCAATACATCCTTCATAGAAGTGCAAGTTTATAAGGATTCTGGAGAGGAATGTTTTAAGTGGCGTTTATTTATTGTTGACTTAACGGTTTGACCGTTCCACTCGTGCTTCTTGAAAGGAAAGAAATAGCTCGATTGTTAAGGAGAGAGAGCACTGAGCTACACTTATTATCCCCAACCATTCGGACGCATAAGCCACTTTATAATCAGCGTATAGAATAGCTTAGATTCAGTCCAGCATTAGGTGTACATTTTTCTGTGCTACTAAAGGAGAAAAAAAGCTAAAAGGAGTACCACCTGCAGAACTACCAGGACTCGTAGGCATGTAAAACTTTCTTTTATAGAAAAGGCAAGTTTATTGGGATTCAGGAGAGAATGCTCAAGGAGAGAAATCTAAAAAGAGTACCACCTGCAGACCTACTGGGCTTCAGTGGCACTTAGGTGCTGAATTAGGTTGAAAGTCATAAGTTGCCAAAATTGTGGCAGGCTGTTGAAACTAGTTAATTTGAGCAATTGCTGGGATTCAAAAAGAGTAAGGGATGATATAATTGTTGACATTTTAACTGTTTTAGGTGATGGTTGGGGAGTTATTATTCTGCCCCCTTTGAAGGAGTCAAACAATGGAACAATTTTACCAAGCTGAGAAGGTTTTTTAAGTTAGTTGTATTTGTTGTCTGGGTTTTGTTTCATCTTTTAAATGACACATTTTAAAGGGAAGACTTTTCTTGTCCTCCAATGTATGTGGTTTAGCAAGAAAACTAGTCAATGGCAATTATTCAGAGAAGATTCTAGGGGAAAGCTCTTCACTTTTTCTTGTTCTAGACAAATCACTCACATTATCAATTCTCTAGAAGTTACCCTGGTAATCATCATCAGCATATGAAAGCTTCTTTCCTAGTATAGGTGATCTTTTTATGTGATATTATTTAATTTGGAAGATAGTCATCTTAAGATTTTATGAAATTGGAAATTGATGGATGACACTAATATATTTTTCCAAAATTGCATGAGATTGGTAACGATTTCGAGCCCATTTTTATTCCCTTGCCTTTAAACAACTTGACAACCTAGTCATAGTTTGTCCTTGGACCTGTCACACACATTTTCTACCGCAAATGTTTGATGGTAAAGATTTGCTCATGTTACCCTTTTCCTGTTTCCCATCTCTACTTTGACTTTTGAGGATCTCATCTCCCTTCTAAGATGTCATCACGGAAACATGATTCCTGGGATGAAAGTGAAGAACTGAAAGAAATGGCTAAAACAAACAAAACCTAGACCTATATTCTTTATTTTGCCTCTGTTTATAGTGAAGCTTCTTTCTCTCTCTGCCTCTCTTTTCTCCAGTTGTACAGGATTTGCTGGTGGGAAGCAAGGTAGGTTTTGTACTAAAACTATCTCTTTGGTTTTCCCCTTACCCTCCAGCCTTTGTTTTTTTTTCTCAAGTTTTGGTTCTATCCATAAAAGTTCAAAAATTTTCTGAAGGGTGTCTCTCTTTCTTTTCACTCTCCAGATGCATATGACAATTTAATCCTGATCTTAAATTTGAAAATAATGATATATGGTCGTTCAGCTATCTAGCTCGTAGCTGTAATTGAATTTATCACTTTTCAAGTTGGAATCCTCCCAGAGTGGGTAGAAACAGATGCACTCGGCAAGCTCTGTCACAGTCTACAATCCTTTGATTTCTAGTTAGGAAACCTACCTTTTGAGCCACCAATGTGCTCTATAATCTATTACACAATCTATCATCCTTTGCACTTTCCAGATATACATAACCATTTAATCCTAATAGGAAGTTTGAAAATATTGGATTATTTTGGATGCATTTTGTTTTCTTAGAGGCCGTTTGTTTTAAAGAAAATACCTCTTAAAACCTCTGAAGTCTGAAAATCAAGAGGTTTGCAGACTTAAGACTCTTATTTTTAAGAAAAAGTCTGAAAATCTCCTGCAGTCCGCATAAATTTTAAGAGGTGCACCATCCACGTCTTCAACTTTAGATGTGAAATCAATAGACTTCAGGCCTCTTAAAAAACAAACGGCACCTTAGCATTTCATATTGGTCCAAAAAGTAGAAAACCACAAATTTTGATTTCTTGAAGTTGATGTGTCTCAAAAGAGGATGCTGTGCACATAAATTCATAGAGCACTATTGCGCTTTTATTGTTGAGTGAGTATTAAGCAAAAGGATGGTAGATTCTGTAATATGGACCTAAAGGCAAATGTAGGTTTGCAAACTATACACAATTGTCAGATTTTGATTTTGTTATATTTTAGAATGCATCCAAATCTAAACCAAGCTGTCTTTTGAAATAAGTGGAAGCCAAGAAATTATAAACAATGTTTCTGAATGAGAACAGAGGTTGCATTCAGCTTATTATTACTATTATTATTTTACATTTATGCCCTGTGCTCATTTTGATACATTATTATTGTTTCTATGTAGTTTGAGAGGAACATTAGAGACATTGCTTTTTCAGCGGATTGGATCAGGCTTGTAGATGACATGGGATTAGAAAATCAAGTCACCCAAAACGCTAAAAATGTGGCAGGATCAACTCAAAAACGTGGACCGGGTAGGCGTGGTCGGAAGCCAGCTGTAGTACTTGAAATCACCGATGCTGATGGGACTGATATATCAACCAACTTTGCTTGGTGGCGAGGTGGTATGCTTTCTAAGCATATATTCCAAAAAGGGATATTACCACAGAGGATGATAAAAAATGCTGCTCGACACGGTAAACTGCAATCATCTGCATACATCTTCCAGCATTGCTCTTACACTGTGTTCTTGAAACTCATATTACAAAGGAAAGCAAAGGAAAGGGAGGGAAAGGGGAGAAAAGTAAAAAAGACTCGTTTTTGAAACTTTTTTAGGAGAGAAAAGAAAGGAAATAGAAGGAATATAATGATAAGTTTCCTTCCAAAACTTTCCTCCCAAATGTGGGAGGAAAGGAAGGAAAATTAAAACTAATTAAAAAAAACTACTAAAACTATTAAAAGTACCAAACTACCCAAACTTTTATAAGAGGTACTTTTAAAGGGTATATTTGTAAAATTGACATCTTTCCTTTCTTTTCTTCTGGTCAAGAACACTAAAAAATCTTCCTTTTTTTTCCTTCCCTGTTGAGAATTTTCCTTTCTTTTCTATTCTTTTCTTTTTTGTCCGTATTCAAGAACACAGCGTTATTACTTGGCGATATACAAGCTGTCACCACTTGCTTGGTGTAACCCTATTATTGTTGTTGTTGTTGGTCAGTGTTGAAATGGGTTAAGAGAAGTTCAATTAATTTTTATTAACCTATCTAATCAGGTGGTTGTGGAAAAATAAATGGTGTTCAATACGTCGATGGTGTTGAGGTTCCTAAAAGAAGCAGACAGTTCATATGGCGAGCTGCAGTAGAAATGAGCAAGACTGCATCACAGCTTGCTCTTCAGGTAAGCCTTTTTAAAAGTTGCTTGCAGGGAACATATTGAACTTCCTGTTGAAGTCTGAACCTTTTGATGCATGTTCTTAACCATTTTTACGGTTTTATCCTTGCAACAGGTCAGATACCTGGACCTTCATGTGAGATGGAATGAACTTGTTCGTCCTGAACAGCCTCTTCAGGATGGAAAGGGTCCAGAGGCAGAGGCTTCTGCTTTTAGGAATGCTTGCATTGTTGATAAGAAAGTTGTGGGAAATAAGATCAGCTACGGTGTCGTTTTTGAGAATCAAAAGCATCTTCCCTCTCGTGTTTTGAAGAATATATTGGAAGTAGAGAAAACCGGAGATGGTAAGGATAAATATTGGTTTGCTGAGTTGCGTATTCCTTTATATTTGATCAAAGAGTATGAGAAGGAAGTGGTGGGCGTGGTTTTGATGACTGCTGATAAACATGTGAGTACGTTGTCGAACTTGCACAAAAAGCAGTTGAAGGCTTCTGGCAAGAATATCTTTTCTTTTCTATCGCAGAAGAAGGATAATATGGGGAAATGCCTCTGTACTTTGTGTCAACTCGATGTTCCATTTAGGTAATGTATTATCTTTATTGACCGCATCCTTTTTGGTATTTGTTATGTTGCTGCCATCTTATACAGGTCTCTGTTATTGTCTTTAGGTATGCTGCAAGGTGCAGTGCATGTCAAGGTATGTTATCGAGGATTCTTATCTTTTCTTTGCTAATTTGCTCACCACTTAAATAGTAGTGTGTAATTTCTCTTTGGATTTTTTGGGAAATCCTCCAAAAACTGCCAACACACTGCACACATAATACCATTGTGAAAACCCCAGCTTTTATTTTTCGAATTTGAAACAGTGCTAAAGAGGTTTTTATTGAACCAGGCAGAATTGGTACCCTAACCTGGTTATGATTTTTGAGATTACATTTGATGAAAGAAATTAGAGGCCAACAGTGCATCAAATATTCTAGTAGTTTTGCTTTGCTCATTTTTATGAGCTGTTTACGTTATTTTTAGATTGTAACCGTGTTTTTGCACAAAGTCAAACATGTAGCTCTTGTTCCCATGTCTTACTTGATGTTGGATTATACAAAAACACTGTCAGAATATAGTTTTTTTAGAAAGAGGGAGAAATCTCTGCCAAAATTTCTCAGATTTTTGGACTGAAACTACTGCCTTTTAGAGTTTAAGTTGCTGGTTTACGATGTCTATGACATGTCTTTTTCGAAATGTTGGTTTATGGTTGTAACCGTGCAGAGAGTTAATTTCTTTAAACGCTATCAAGACATTTGGTTAAGATCAGTAGTGTCTGTGCCTCTCTTTTTTCAGGTTATTGTCATGCCCAGTGTGCTGTTCGTGCCAATGTTCGGATGGGGGAACACGTTGAGTTCATAATCACTTGTAAACGGTGTTACCATGAGAAGGTCGTCACGCCTCAAAACGAAATTGTTGGTGATTCTCCCACAAGTCCTCTGCTAATGCGAGGGCCAGAAAGTCAACCTCCGGCAACGGCCATCAAAGGGGGAAAACAAAATGGTTACGGAAGGCCGTTGGAATATTTGAACCAATCATCCGAAAAGAATTCTACAACCAGTAATCGGAAAACCGGTAAAAGTGGAAAGCAAAACGGTAAGAGGCCTCCGATGGAATCATCTGAGAAGAACGGTGTAAAGCCTCCGCTAGAATCATCTGAGAAGAAGTTAACAACGAATGATTCTAATGTGGCGAAGAAAAGCAGCAAAAAAACCAATTTATCGTGGGGATTGATATGGAAGACGAAGGACCCAGGGGACACGGGGATCGACTTCCGGTTAAAGAACTTGCTTTTGAAGGGCAACCCGAACGGGAATCTGTTGGCACCTGTGTGCCACCTCTGTACTAAGCCTTATAACTCTGATTTGATGTACATTCGATGTACTAAATGCGAGAGTAAGTTTCTTAATCCTTTGATTTTGATATATTTAATGATCTGTAAAGTGATTACTAATGGATTGAGGTTTATGTACACTTGCAGAGTGGTATCATGCAGATGCGGTCGAGTTGAAGGAGTCGAAAATTATGGAGTTGCTAGGATTTAAATGCTGTCGGTGTCGCAGGATACGTATACCGCTCTGTCCTTATACGGATCCAGAAACTCGAAGGAAATTGGAGGCGAAGAAGAAGCCCGTGTTCAAGAAGAAAAAGCCGAAGGATTCCGAACCCGTTTCCAACGGTGAACAAGTGAATGAACAGGAACCGGATGCTGATTCAGCCTTTGACACCTTCGACACAGGGGAGGATATAAACATGCAAGACGACGATCCTTTTTATTCTTCCCCGACGGTTGAGCCGGTCAACGACCGGAACTTTGAAGTGTCCGGCCCCGGTCCCGTTCCTGGTCCTGGTCCTGGGTCTGTGCCGAAAAAGCTACAGGTCAGGAGGCACGTAAAGTCGGATAAGGAATCAGACGGATGTTCAGCAATTTTCGAACCGCCCACCAACCCGAACCCCGGAGCACAATCGTCGTCTCCGGTTGTGGAATGGGACGTTTCCGCAAACGGGTTTGAAGACGACATGATGTTCGACTACGAAGATCTCAACTACGAGGACATGGAGTTCGAACCCCAGACGTATTTCTCGTTCAACGAGCTGCTTAACGGCGATCCAGCGGCGGAGCCGGTTGCAGCGGAGGAGGATTCTAACCTCCCCGAGCAGCAGTACCAAATGGGAATAACATACGACGAACAAGAGCCAATGTTTTCAATGGAATCGGTTTGTAACGTGTGTTCGTTAACCGAACCGTGCCCGGATTTGTACTGCCAGACATGTGGGCTATGGATTCACCAGCAATGCTCACCGTGGGACGATGAACCATCTTTGGAGCCAGACGGGGTCTGGAAATGTGGCCATTGTAGAGAGTGGCGTTAGTTATGTTTTACGGTTGGTTGATTGATTGATTAGAAGGAATGGAGAAGGAAAAGGAAATGGAATGGAATGGGGTTTTCCATTCCATGGATGGGGGGAATGGAGTTGGAAAAAGAAAGAATTTGGTTGGTTGATATATACTTGTGTTGTGTTAAATGTGTTTGGTTATGTGGTGGGGGGGGGAGTTTTATACAGTTTTGATAAGCAGAGGTTTTAAGTGCTTATCTTCTTCTTCTTCTTCAATTAATGGGTTGGTTAGCTTAGCTCTGTAAGTTAATGTTATCTTTGAGCCTAAAACCTGATTGATTGTTTGTGAAATTTTGGTAGACTTTATTTGACACTAGAAAGGACAAGTTTTATCACACCATGTGTTTTTCTTTGATGTTTTTGTTGGTATGGAAAATGATGATTTTTTAAAAACCAAAATGGTGGAATTTTGTTTTTTAATTGTTATTTATAAACAGTAGTATATATGCTTTCCAGAATCCAACCTCTTGTACCAAAATAACAAAATCCATATTACTTGCACTCTACTTAGGCTATGTTTGGTAAACTAGCTGATAAATTAGCTGGTAGCTGATAAGCTTGGTTATGAATAAATTATGTTTGGTAAAAACTAGCTTATAAGTATGTAAAATGACCAAAAAGGGTATATTTGAATTTATTAATTAATATTAATAAGGGTATAATTGAAAAAAGTTACGATAAGCTCCTCAAAGTAGCGTTTCAAAAAGCTAAGCTTCTGGTACATGTTTGGATAGACTAGCTTATCAGCTAACTTATTTTTGCCAAACACAGCCTTAATCTTCTCACTAGATTAAAATATGTTGTTAAAAAATTGGATGTATATTTCATGTTCAATCAAAGAAATTATTATACAACTAGAAGGGTGGTGGTGTATTGGCAAAAGCTTAGATAATGTGGTGGAATATCCCATCTATTTTGGTTTTGAGTCTAGACGCTAGCATCTTGTGACTCGTGGCCAGACTTGCTCTCAGACGACTGTAAATTATTTACCAAACTGTTAAGGATGTAGTCTAGGTAAAACCTAAATGAACTTTAAAGTTTTATATATTTCAAATTTATTTAATTCAAGATAATCTTATCTCTCTCTTGATATGTATTTACGTGATTGGTTAGAATTGGATACTTTCTCTTCTACATGTGTTGGAACCCTCTCTCTCCTCGAGGATTCATTTAGAGAGTAATCTAACAGGGTTTCACGTATTTTGACAAGCTTGATAGATCACTAAATTACCCATATAAAATTATAATCCTAAAACCTTCCATGATTCTTTCACCGTTTTTAACTCTCGTGTCTGGTCCTGTTCAGTCCAGTCAGCGTACCAACCACACCTTTTTGTGTGTGTGTGTGTGTGTTTGAGAGACAAATAGAGATAGGCAAAGAAAATTCTCTTACTATTCAAATAAACAAACTTGCATGATTTTTGGGTAATAAACATGTATAAGCTATATATATATATGCATATATAATTTAGTATTACAATTTCATTACACACCTGTGTTATATACTTCAACTGAAGCTGCAGCAGTTGACAAAAGAATTTGCAGAAGGCATGGAAAATCCATAGCAGATGTTCACATCCATCATATCTAAACATCCGCGATGGATTTCCCGTTATCGTCAACCATCGAGATCGCTATTTTCAAGTAAAAACATCTTCACCCCTTTTCGGGTTCTTCAACTTCCCTCCATTTATCGACTTTTAAAAACACCGAGAAAAAACAAAACAACTTCAACGATGCTTGGAATGATGGGAGGCCCGTGGTCGGTCCGTCGACCCCCTCGGGGTAGCGGGCCCCGTGCTTTCGGCAACGTCCTCGTGAGCGTTCGATGACCGAGGAACAAGTTTGCATTTCCCGAACGTCCGAGAAAGAAACCACGACGATGATTCGATCGAGCTATGCGTTCTGCTCACCCGTCGCATTTCTTGCTTTATCGTATTGAATTCTTGTTCGAGTTCTCGGACCCGAGACCGTAGTCTTTCCATGCTTACTCTCATGACTTGGTTTTCGCGCACGATGGTCACCCATCCGTCTCGCTGAACGATTTGGCCGGCCATTGCGGTGCTGCCACTTGGCACGATGTTGTTCGTTGGTGGCGGGTTGTCGTGATCCGGCACGGTAACACAGCCGGTTAGAGCGGTTCTCAGCTGCATTTGCTCGAAAAATAGGACTTGGAGGACGACTCGAAGCGGGAGGTGCGGGTTTTGAGAAGCATGAGCACAAGCATCGATCGAAAGCTTTTGATAGTTGATGATGTTGCAAAGCTCTTCTTTTTCTTTCTCCGGTAGCCACGGGTGGACCTGCATGATGGCATTTCACTTCATCACATTTTATTATTTCCATTAAGCCGTATGTTACCATTAATCTGTCTGGATGAACTAAGATAGATTGTTGTTCAGATTTGTCTTGAATAACTAAAAATTATCATTAGATCCTCTGTCTAGATAAGTGCTGAATGAAATATAATTGTTTGATAAATCTACTGAATGAAATTATATAAACTCAGTGAGTTTTCATCACACAATACTTAATAACTTCCTATATACTTGAAGCAGTTCAGCATCATTGTTTGAATAAAATTTATAATTTTATGAATTTGCTAGCAGAGTATTTAATTTTTGACAAGCCGTGCGATTAAAGTTGTAGGACAAGGGTAATTTTGGAAGAAAAAAAATCCTAGCTTAATCCATAAAGATAGATAGGGTGGAGTGGCTGAACAAGTTAAGCCCAGTATTAAGTTAAAATCAAGCATTTAAATATAGCTTAATCCATTAAGCTAAATACCCATTGACTCATTAAGTTCAAATTACTGAAAAAGATAGAAAGAGTTCAAGAAACACACCTTGAAATATACATCCAAAGCTCTATACAGCCCATCATTAAGAGATCTCGACAATTCAGGAAGAGCTTCTGCTAACGACCGAATCTTTTCAGGTTTCAAGTTCACATCAGACGCAACCTCCGCCATATAACTATCTACAAGCTTTGAAACTTTCCTCAACGGTCCAGACGATGGTGACACGTCTGAACCAATCGACGGTGGAGAAAAAGTAGTAACCTTTTGTTCGGAAGTCAAGAAATGATTAATCATCCTTTCAACACAGTCACTGTTATATAAAGTGTCTGAATCCGAATAAGTAGGAATCAATAAGCCATCTAATGTAGCAAGCTCCAACTGCATTCCTATCTTCCTTTCGAGAGAGTTTTGACACTTACCGTTAACACCCAAAATCAAAGCAACGCGTAAAAGTGCCAACAAGAAACGGCAGAAGGACTTGCCCTTTTTCTCGGGAAGCAGTTTTACAACGCTTTCGAGTAGAACCCGTTGATCAACAATGGCCGGTTTCATGCTAAAGCTCGCGATTGATCTAGCTTTGGTACTCTGCCCCCCTTGCCATCTGCCTAAACCATGAAGATACTTTCTAGAATAGTACATAATAGCTCCTGCAAATAAGAGGAAGATTCCGGAATAAAGTTAAAATGGAACAAGTAGTGCATAATTTATGACAATAGGACAAGACAGAACAAAACAAGTAGTGCATAATTTATGACAATGTACGCATCACATGACAGAAGAGAACAAGTGGTACACAATTTATGACACTGTACGCAGGACAGGATAGGACAAAACAAAACAAGTTGTACATAATTTATGACAATATACGCATGACAGGATAGGATAGAACAGAACAAGTTGTGCATAACTTTTTACAATGTACACAGGACAAGACATAGCAAAACAAATAATGCATAATTTATGACAATGTACACAGGACTAACGTGTTATTTATGACAATGTACACAGGACTAACGTGTTATTATGACAATGTACACAGGATAGGACATAACATAACAAGTAATGCATAATTTATGACAATGTACACAAAACAGGACATAACAGAACATGGAATGCATAATTTATGACAATGCACATAGGACATAGCAAAACAGGACAAAACAAAATGAAAAACTAGACCCACGTTTAGAATGCCAATTAGACCAGGACAAAATGAGTGGAGCAAAAAACGCAATTGTTTGTTCCAGCAAAATAGGTGGAACAAAAATGAGGGAGATCATACAACCATACAAGATAGGTAAATTACTAAAATACCCATGTCGAATTTTCTACATTCTTTCACTCGCCTAACTCACTCTCGCTAGTCTTGTCCTAGTTTGTGTACCAATTAAAGGTTTTGGTTTTATTATATTGAAAAAAAATCTTTCAGTATACAATTTCACATGACTTAAGGCCCCATAATATGGAAAATGGCAAAGTTTCTCATTTGCGAATGTACATTTTGTAACACCCCAAAACCAACAGGCTTGCCCAATAACTTCATATCCAACTTAAAACCATGGTGGAAGTTATCGATAGCCCACAACTTGAGCCTTATAAGTAGCTCACAAATCCCATTTTCTATCCATGTGGGACGAGTTCTTACACATTTATCCCCTGGTTCTTCAAGAAAAAAAACGAAAACAACATTCCACAAAACGGAATCAACATGGCTAACCTGTTAACTTTTCTGGTCGAATTCCCCTAGCTTCCATTGTCTTTATAAGCCTCTCAAACAAAGGCACACCGAGATATGAAACATCTTCAAACCACCAATCAGATTCCGAGGTCCGTATTCTTGCACCCGTATTGATTCCATTCCACAAAATGCTACCACCCGGGCTCTGTAAACGACCATACATCATCATCGGCCACCCAAACAAACTAGGATCCGTACAAGCCATCATTGATATAGCTTTCAAGCATTTACTAATTATCTCGAGATTATCTGCTTCTTTCATAACGGTCTCGCAACTTTGAAGAGCAACCATGCAATCCTTCCAGTTTTTTAATACATTCTTGTGAAAGTAATTCTCTGCTTTTCCAAATAAGTTGTCATCTCCGTACTCATCGAACATCTCAAGATATCCCGCCACGCAATACACGGTAACTATGTTTCTGGGCGTAAGTTCCACACGGATACCGTAACAGAATTTAGCCGCTAACAAGTACGCGTTGGCCCCACCGGGAATGTTTTCTAGCGTAATCGTGCAAGAATCTTGATCGGTATTTTGAGTTTCTTTAATTAGCTTTTCTATTTTCCCACATCTTGATGATAAGGGGAACTGTAAAAAGCATAAAGTTCAAGAAATTCGATATTAGTAACTTGACATGGGATTAAAAGTTGAATTTTCATTTTTCTTTCAGATTTATGATCTTGATTGTAGAATGGCATTAGGTTTCTTTTTTGGGTAAATATGGGTTTTCGGGTCAGCTTACAAGCGCTGACTGATCCCCCTGGTGGACCACGATGGCCTGGAGTCATTGCAGGTGAACCTCCATGGCCACAAGGGCTTAAGGCAGCGCTTGGATTTGAACCAAGTGGTTATTATTAATTTTCTTTTGAATATATACTGTGAGAATATATGTGGAACCCTGTTAGATTATCCTCCCAAGAAGCTCTTTCACGAGAGAAATGAGGTTCCAACATATATCGAGGAGAAATGGGGCAAGTCTAGCTGATGTGGTAGACCTTTAGCTCCGATACCATACTGTTTAATAAAATTTAGCACACAACATTACATGACAAGCTATGGCTTTTAATGTTTGGAGTTATAACAAATGCAAAGCAATAGCATATTGTGGAGCTTTGTAGGTGCAAGTAATGTGAAGAAACTTTACCTTGTGAAGATGGAAGTTTACTTTGTCTATAACAATGGTGATGTCGCTTGGCAACCCTGCATTACAAAACCTGACACAAACAAACCAAAACTTTTTATCCGAACAACCTACTTCAATGCTTAGGCAGCAATCTTAAGCACATATGCAATTTCAACTTCATATGATTGACCAACACCCTCCTCACTTGAAGTGAATTCAAAGCCAATAAACAACAACCAGATGAACTAGTGGCTCAAGGTTACTACTATCGGGGGGATTCTAGAAGGGATATTTAGCTCAATGACCTTCTCCAGTAGCTCGTTTTGTAAATTGACCATGTTTTTATGTTTTTACCGGAGCATGTTGTTTTAAAGCGAATACAAGTTGGCTATGTTGGTGATTTTAGTGTCATCAATCATTTGGTGTAATTGTGATTTACTTGAGATCGATTTAGGTGATAATACAATGTGAGTTAGGAGGTGTGAAAATGCACGATCACAAATGTCGTCTCCATCACCCTCTTATAAATACATAATCGGTTGATCTGATGAATATCTATATCTATACACACACACACACACACTATTTTGTGCCTTAAAATGTGTATTGACTTAAGACACACACAAACACTATTTTGTGCCTTAAAATGTGTATTGACTTAAGACACACACAAACACTATTTTGTGCCTTAAAATGTGTATTGACTTAAGACACACACAAACACTATTTTGTGCCTTAAAATGTGTATTGACTTAAGACACACACAAACACTATTTTGTGCCTTAAAATGTGTATTGACTTAAGACACACACAAACACTATTTTGTGCCTTAAAATGTGTATTGACTTAAGACACACACAAACACTATTTTGTGCCTTAAAATGTGTATTGACTTAAGACATTTACAAGGTCGAAATATAGTATCTGAAAAGTGATTTCCATTGACGATCCAGGACCAACAATCTTGAACAAGCGGCAGACTGTTTTGAACCTGAGGCAGGTCAGATAAACTTCATTAAGCTACAATTTCTTAAGGTCGCGATCCTAATTAAAAACTCATTTAAGATCATTTATCCAAACCACCCAGTTGGGGAAGAACCGAAGAACCATCCTTAACAAAATTAACTCATTAAACTTCATCTAACCTACCCCTCTGTCTGCCCATGATTCAGCCAGCTACCTTAAATCCTTAGAAACACACCAAAATTTCAGATTCTTAAATTCAGCTTTTGAGAAGGTCATTCAGCTAAAATAGCCCCTCTGCATGCACCCTTTTCAGATGATATTCACATAACTCAAAACCCATTTGAAACCATAACCTAAAGACTATTTAGAATTTAGATATCCACAAAATACACTTTCTTTCCTGAATTCTAAACAATTTACGAATTCTTTCAAATTGTAAGTTGAATTCCAATTAAAACTCATGAATAATCATCACCAATTGAACCAAAAACCAGTGTAATAAAATTTAAGAAAAAAACATTAAATTAGAGAGAGATAATTTAATTACCAGTGATTAGCTTCATTATAAAACCCCAAAGCTTTTCCAGCAGGAGCCATGGCTGATCTTCACTTCACTTCCCCAAAATCCAAAAACATCAAAAACCCATCATCATCTACAAACCACAATCCAAATTCTTTATTCCACCCATAAAAAGATAGCCGACAAAACTTAAAGAATCAAGAAACCCAGTCATCAAACCGGGTCGGGTCGGATCCTTCTTTCAAGAAAAAGCAATCATGATGTCTTCTTCTATACAATATACAGCTAGTAAGTAAAGCTTTTTGTGTTTTCTATTTATGGGTTTTCTTTATTTCATAAAAAAAGATCTTTGGAGTGCAAACTATCATTTAATCACACCCACCCCAGCAACAACCAAAATGGTCCCATTTTATTCAATTTTGAAACCCAAAGAAAATAAAAATTAATTGAAATGGTTTCAAGATTCTTGCTTTTGAGTCAACACCCATTTACTAACAAACAAGAACCACTGCTAGAAGATAAACAGATCCCCCACACACAAGTGTGTGTTTTTTAGTATTTGTATGTGGGTATTGAGTGGGGTGTTGGATTGGTGCTGGCTTTGGAATGAAATATTTGAACATATTTTGCTGACACTGCTAATGATAAGAGAGAAGGGATGGCCGGCGTGGTGTGTTTTTGTGTGAGGAATTTTGTCGAACACGTTGTGTGCAGTTTTCGAAAACCTTTTTGGATCCAACGACAATCGTACATTTATTCCTTTAATAATTAACGCTGTGTTTGGAAAAATTAAGCTAGCTTATAAGCTAGTTTATCCAAACATGTACCAGAAGCTAGTTTTTTGAAACGTTACTTTGAGTAGCTTTTGAAGAGCTTATTGTAGCTTTTTCAATTATACCCTTATTGATATTAATTATTAAATTCAAANAGTTAACTTATCAGCTACTAACAAGCTTATCAATCAACAGCTAGCTTATCAGCTACCAGCTAGCTTATCAGCTGGTTTGCCAAACATAGCCTTAATCTTTTTCACTAGTTTTTGGAACAATCGAGAGAATAAGGTTGTGTTTGGTAAACTATCTGATAAACTAACTTATAGATAAATTATGTTTGGTAAAAGCTAACCTATGGGTATTTAAAACGACCAAAAAGATATCTTGAGATATAATAATTAATATTAATATGAGTATAATTAGAAAAAAAACTACAAAAAATAACTAAATCGCTACTCCAACTAACGTTTCAATAAGCTAGCTTATGGTCCATACAAGAATGTACTAACTTATAAGCTATCTTATTTTTGTCAAAACATAGTCTAGGTAGACTGATTGAGTTTAGGTATCTAATTTAATGTTTACCTATTAATCATCAAGGTAGGTGTGGTTTGGATTATGGTAGGAAAACCTTTTTATTTTATTTTATAGAAATGATTATAATAATTATGGATAGTTAGATCACACTAATAATGTGACTAATTGTGATAAAATACACCATAACAATCATGTAATTACGGTTTTAATGATATTCTTAGACCATCTTCAACTTTGACATTGAAAAGAGTACTAAAAACACCAAGATAAACCTATTAACACAAAAATAAAAAATTTTAACTTCAATTACACTTTAAAAGAAAACTAAATTTATAGATCTCATATTAAAATAAATATATAAATTAATAAAGTAAATGAAAAAGAAATTCTATTTAAAAAATAAATTTATAGGAATTGAAAAGTGAAAAGTAAAAACATTGGGCCACAAAGAATTTGTGAATAGTGACATAACATATATGTCCTCTACTTCTTATTCTCTCTCCTTGACCGGCAAAACCTTTTCTGTTTTAGCCGTCGGTTGGAGCTTCTTGACTGGCAAATTGATGTTTTTGCCGCATGGTTGGAGGTGCTCTTAGAGCAACACCAAAATGTGGGCTTAAGATTTGCCGTGCGCTAACCTTTCACGTTGTGTATTTGCAGTGTGATTACTTGCATCGACAGAAAATAGAATCTCTTTGTTGTGTGGTTGGAGAGAAGAAAACTGCAAATTTGAGAAATTGTCGTATGGTTGGAGAAGCTCTTACCAAATAAAAAGACATGTATCATGATTCAAGCTAATGTGACGAATCATTATTTCAAAATCTAAAATATACCATATAAATAAAATTGCGCCAACAAGTTATACACTTATACTAGAAGAACTAGCATTTTTTCTATTTAATTTGGTACTCATATTGGTATACTTTTCTTAGTATTTGTTTGGTGTATTGACAACTGAATTTGTACTTGTCCCACATAAATAGAAAATGAGACTTGAAGTTACCATGTCACCGTGTTTACTAATGTTGAGTTTATTGTATAAAAAGAATGGTTGCTATTTTATTAGTGTTTTTGGAAGCCTTTGTGTGAAGGTTAGGTTACATTCATAAATTTCCATGTGAATCTTCCGATCGTGAAATCTGATTAAAAAACTACAAAATATATAACGAAACTAATGTCAAATCATAGAATTAAAATACCTTCTTTATATAGTTTTTAGAATTCAATATATTAATATAATTTAAAATGAGCAGGCCTAACTTTATAAAATAAAGATTCATTACTAGAATGTTTCCTTCTTACTCATTCTATATACTTGCAGGTATTTGTTGGGATTTTTTGTTTTGTTTTGGAATATATGTTTTTGGATGTTAAACTTTGGATCTTTAAAAGTAAATTCCCATCACATCACAAAAATAGTTCAAGAACTCCAAATTTAAATCTTACAATTGCCTTTTTTTCCAGTAATTTATCAAGAACTTTGTTACCAAGTAGACTCAAGGACGATAACCCATGATTCATATCTAAATTAGAACCTTGTTGGATTTGATCTTGTTCCCAGCGATCAATACATATGTCTGATTCTTAAACCGAATCAATGAGCAATGGCCAACACTCGACTTTGAGGACCATAATTCTTGTACCAACCAAAAGAAAGGGCACATAACGTAATATGAAATCTGTAAAGATAATTATCATATGAACCACCAAATCATGACACACGTTCGTGATTGCCATCTCGTCCTATAAACCTGGCTATCACTCATTAGAAAGAAAGGGAAAAAAAGATTTCAAACTTATTCTAAATCATGAAATTTTAAATCATGGAATTTTAAATGATCAAACAAAGTTAAAAGTTTAGTCAAGTAAAAAAAAAGTGAGATATGAATGGGTCCAATCCAATTGAAAGAGGACCCACTTAAATGTGTGCTTCCATCAATAGTTGCATTGATCTCCAAACAAAAGCATGTGTAGAAAAGAATATTGAAATGTTAAAGTGATGAGTTTGCTTTCATTTTAAGGTAGGTGGTGAAGTAACTAAAACCATTAATTAATTTCATAAAGGCCCTATAGTTTCAATCATTTATGAATCCAAATTGATATTGATGAATGATGTTTAAGCTATTATTATATACTAGTGTTTGTTACCGCCCGTTGAGCAGTGATTAATATTGATGTTAAAAATTTTAATAGTTTTTTGTAGATTATTTTTATAAATCTTGTGTTTGTTGAAATCGACTATCTTATAACTCCATATGAAACATTCCTAATGCTGAAATTTCGGTATATAACAAAAATATTGTTTCCAAATTAACTTATAAAGTGTTGGTTAGAACCTTTAGTTAATATGTTTATAAAATCTATTGCATTTCATGAAAATTATTAATAATAACCATAAAATAATTATTAATGATTAAATGGTAAACACGTAAAGAACCCATTACGAAAATAATAATACTATATATTTGGAATTTTATTTTGTTATACTTGTTGCATATGATTTTTGAGTTTAGTATACAATAACCATACATTATATAATTATGTAATTAGTCAACGAATATAATAATACCATATTAGAAAAAGTAAAGTTAAAGTATGTATGAATAATGTTTCTCATTGCATAACAATTTGAGGGAAAAAAATATTAAATGTATTTTATGTAAACTGACGATTTTTTNTATATATATATACATATAGGGTTAGGTTCAAATGTGAACCACTTTTTCATTGTGAACATGAGGACGAATCTCAGCCACACATCTCGCGGTTATGGTGGACGTGATCACGGAAGATTGACGCGATTCAGGGGAGGGTAGAGATTATTAAGGGGGGAGGACCGATCAAAGCCGTCTTTATTGACCGGATGTGTGGCTTAGATTCGTCATCACGTTTACAATAAAAAAGTGGTTCACATTTGAACTTTCCTCTCTCTCTCTCTCT
>LUCG01215385.1:0-15018 GCA_001633085.1 Carthamus tinctorius | reverse complement strand
TATATATACCTTCTTCAATCAATGCCCTCATGATGATAAAGATAAACCAAAAAGATGGTGTTTTTGCAGGAAAAGTGTTAATGATTCATGAAACTAGTTGCTGTAGATAGAGCCACATGTCTCTGGGGTTCTTTTAGAACGCGCTGTTTTGAGCCATTTCGAGTTAGAACTGGGTCTGACGCTCTGCATACGAAATGTAGTGTGTATATATATATATATACTAAGGGGTTTTTTAACTGCAAAATTCGAGCTCGATCCGAATGGCCAAGGAAAATGTTGGATCACCAAAATATCATCAGTTGGAATCAAGAAAGAATCATGCCACATGGATTCTATCAGTCAGTGGACTATGCATCTTATTCTATGCATTAGGAGCTTGGCAAAGCAGCATCTCCCCAACAACACAGACTCATGAGATCACAAATAGGGTTGGATGTGAAAACATAGCAAATGAAGCCATTGATTCATCATCATCATCATCACCATCCTCATCTGTGTTCTTGGATTTTGAAAGCCACCATCACTTGGTGGATGAGGAAGAAGAAGATTCACAAGAACTACTTCATGAGTTTCCAACATGCAACATGTCCTACAGTGAGTACACCCCATGCCAAGATAGAGAAAGGGGAAGGAGATTCGATCGGAATATGATGCGGTTTAGGGAGAGGCATTGTCCAAACAAGGAGGAGCTCCTCCATTGCCTTATCCCTGCACCACCAAAGTACAAGCTGCCCTTTAAATGGCCAAAGAGTAGAGACTATGCATGGTTTGATAACATTCCTCACAAAGAGCTTAGCATTGAGAAAGGCCACCAGAATTGGATCAAAGTCGAAGGTGACCGCTTTAGATTTCCAGGAGGCGGTACCATGTTCGCTCGCGGAGCTGATGCTTACATCGATGATATTAACGAACTCATCCCTCTTACAAACGGAAGCATTCGGACTGCACTTGATACGGGGTGTGGAGTAAGTATAATATATATAGCTTTTGGCTGACATCTAGGCTTAGTAGAACATCAAATGTATCAAATATGCCTAGCGTTTTGTTAGCAGCTTAATGAGACACACAACTTATTTGGTTAGCTATACATATAGTGGCTTATTGACGTTGAAAGTGGCTTATTCAATAAGCTTTTAGGGGGAGAGTTTTATGCGGAAAGCCAAGTTTTTCCAAACCTGCCCCTCTCAATTAAAAAACAAGCCCCTTCCATCTATGGAAAAAACTTAACCCAAACATAAAAACTTTCTCAATCTATACAAACGGATTAATCCACAGACAACTTTATCCATACAATGTATTAAGAAAACATTGTATAGAGCAATTTAAACATATTTGACGTTCTATATATAAAGTCGCTTTAGTTGTAGTGAGCCCTTAGGTTAAAGTTATGAAGTAAAAACCATGAGGAATGTTGGGATGAAGAGCATATTTCTTTTTGTTTTATTAAGGTTGCAAGTTGGGGTGCATACCTGCTCAAAAGGGACATCATAGCAATGTCTTTTGCTCCAAAGGACACACATGAAGCTCAAGTATGGTTCGCATTGGAGCGTGGAATTCCCGCGATGATTGGCATCATGGGAACACAACGGCTTCCTTACCCAGCTAGAGCGTTCGACATGGCTCATTGTTCGCGCTGCCTAATTCCATGGAGTAAATATGGTAATTAAGGTTATACAAGTCATTAGCATATATATCACTTGAAAAGTCATATATATCCTTTTTCTATATGCTAATGAATTAAGTTGGTAATTATGTGATTGATGATGTGTAGATGGACTATATCTAATTGAAGTGGATAGAGTTCTAAGGCCTGGTGGGTACTGGGTACTTTCTGGACCTCCTATTAACTGGAAGATTGCCTGGAAAGGTTGGGATAGAACTCAAGAAGATCTGAAACAGGAACAAGATGCCATCGAGGAAGTCGCGAAACGTCTTTGCTGGAAAAAAGTGATCGAAAAGGGCGGTCTTGCTGTGTGGCAAAAACCAATCAACCATATCGATTGCATCAAAAGTAGAAAGGCTCATCACAAGCCACATATGTGCAAATCGGGCTATGCCGATGAATCTTGGTACTCCTAGTTTCATTTCCTCTCTTCATATATGCACTAATAATATCTGCACTACAATATGTCTCAGTGTCCCAATACACTTCATTAGAAAAATTGCCTAAAAGGGTATCCAAAATATACATAATGATTTGATTATGTAGTTATAAGTATTATAAAGCAACCTACAGTTGATAGGATCAACGAGGTTCATCGGAACGTTAGAAGGGTGATTGCGTCAGCATTCTTTTGGATTCTTTGGAACCAAAGGAATGGCAAGGTGTTTAAAGGAAGCATGGTAAAAGATAAGGCGACGGTGGAGGAGATTAAGTTCATCGCTTATGATTGGATCAGATGTAGAAGTAAGTTTGGTAAACTTCTCTCTTGGGAGGATTGGTGTTGTAACCCCCCGTTAAAGCTGTAGAGTCTTGTATTGCCCTAGCTTCTCGCTAGTTTCTAATAAAATTTCTTTCTGGCGGTCCAAAAAAAAGTATTATAAAGCAGTTTGCTAAAACATTTAGACATATTTGACATTCTATAAAGCAGATTTTATTCTAGTGGCATGTTTTCCGGTAGTTATCATGAAAATATAATTCTAATGATGTTTGGTGTATATTTGTAAGGTATAAAGAACTAGAAAGTTGCATTACACCCATGCCGGAAATAAGCAGCTCGGATGAAGTCTCAGGTGGAGCTCTAGAAAAATGGCCAGAACGCGCATATGCGGTTCCCCCTAGAATCAGTAGCAACTCGGTAACGGGTATCGCACCGGAGAAATTCCAAGAGGATAACGATATATGGAAGGAGCGGGTGACGCATTATAAAACCATCGTTACCGCTTTACCTCAAGGAAGATATCGTAACGTAATGGACATGAATGCTTATCTCGGTGGATTTGCAGCAGCCTTGACGAAATATCCCGTGTGGGTAATGAACGTCGTTCCCACCTGTTCACAACCCGACACATTAGGGATCGTTTACGAAAGAGGATTCATCGGGGTTTATCACGATTGGTGTGAAGCATTCTCGACTTATCCAAGGACATACGATCTCATCCATGCCGGTGGTGTTTTCAGCATGTATCAAGATAGGTATATGAGAAATGAAAGTTATCTTTTTGCATGCTTAATTCTTGAATTCACTGTAACACCCCGCCTACCACGACACAATATTGTCCGCTTCACCCCACTGGCTCACGGCTTTGTTTCTGGCGACCTGGCGTGGACTTCCCAGGAGGTCACCCATCCTAATACTACTCCCCCCAAAACACACTTAACTGCAGAGTCCCATGAATGAATCTGCCGTGCTTGTGGTCCCATAACGCGTTGGGTCTGTTAAGGCCAAGGTTTTACTTATGAACCCAACATCTCTCCTGCGATATGAGATTTGCCTAAGGTGTTACATTCATTATGATTTATGAATATTTTGAGTTACCCGTGTTTCTAATGGTTAGACTACTCGTGTTTAATTAAAGGTGCGACATGACGGATATGCTATTAGAAATGGATAGAATCTTGCGGCCCGAAGGGACTGTTGTATTCAGAGATGAGATGGACGTGATCGAGAAGATCAAAAGTATGGCAGAACGTATGAAATGGAACGTCAAGACGATCGACCACGAAAGCGGAACATTCAGCAAGGAGAAAATTCTGATTGCTGTGAAGAGTTACTTGGCCAGTGAAGCTAAAGAGGAGGAAGATGAGATTGAATCTAACTAATGTTGCAAGTGAAGGTTTTGATTGCTGCTTGTTTGGCTTGTGATATTTACAAGATGAAGCTTCAAAGTTATAAGGTTATGATGATTGATTACAGCTTCAGGATTCATATGTGAATCAATGTATTATTTGGTGATGGCTGATTATAGATTTTGAATGAGAGGTTTTTGAGAAGTGAAGTTTGGAAGGATTCTGGTTTCTTCATCGGCTAATGTAACTCTTTTTTTCATTGATTAATTTTTGTAGGTAGGAAGTGTAATGCAACTTACTTTTAGAGCTTCAAATTAGTACCAGAAATTAATCACATGTGAATTTTTTATTCTAAATAGCTTGTTCTCTCATTGCAACCTGAGAAGAAATATTGAATGCAACCAGCTGAGATAACTATTCATGGTATGAATACCCTTGACAGTTATCTATTCTATTTATGACAAACTGTATCAAAAAAAGACAATATGGGGGCCTAATAGATTGGTCCAAGAGCTTGGTACCGCAGAAGTCGTTTCCCACAGGGTTCAAACCTTGGCTAACCAAGGATATCATCCAAGAAAGACACCCTCCATCCACTAGCCTAAACCTTTTTTTGGTAAACATAATATATTTATAAGCTAGTTTATAGCTATTAGTTAATTTATTAATCTAACAACTAACCGATAAGTTATCGGTTAGAGGGTGTTTGGGATTGCTTTTTGAGGTCAAAAGTGCTTTTTGACTTATAGTGGTGGGAAAAAGAAGTTTTAAAAAGGTGTTTGGATTAGTTTTTTGTGGTGGTAAAAGTCAATAAGTTGTTTTTTAAGATGGTGTTTGGCTTAGCTTATCAACTTTTTTAGAAGGGTTTGTAGCAAAATGAGTCAGGAAGCACTTTTCAAAATCAAAAAGTCACAAATTGTGACTTCTTGAAAACTCTATTTCAGTCCCTTGTCAAAAAGGAGTTTTAAAAGCACTTTTAGATTACACAAACAAGGTTATCAACTTATTGCCTCCTTGGAGAAACTAATAAGTCAATAACGAGTTTTAAAACTCAATCCCAAACACCCTCAAAGTTTCAGGAACATAGTCTAAAGAAATCTTCAAAGAATTTGTTGGAGGAAGACCCTTTTATTTACCTTTTTTTTACCCTTATTCATGTGGATTACTTTACACATGTGCCACCAATTTTTGTTATGCTGACAGTATCTTTTTTCCTAAATCAAGCCGACTCTGCAATCTGCATCATCAAATTTGATATCTCAGTGGAAATCTTGCAGACCCAATTCGTGTTTATCGAATCCATTTCTCTCCTAATCGAACCCTGATCGCCAAATAGGAACAAAAGAACATGGGAGCCCTACCTGTAGCTTCTACATTGGGATTCACCTCTAATCACTTCGCTTCTCATGGCAACAACAAGCTCAGCAATGCCCCAACAACTGTAACCACCTGTGCAACAATCTCTCCGGCCGCCGGAGTTGAAACATCTTTCACCGGAGGCCGCAAGATTCCGCTGAGGTTTAGGAGGTTATCTTCAAGATCATCATCCACTACCCATCTCTGCAAGTCTCAACTGGTTCAAGATTTCGCCCCTGCAGCTTCTGCAGGCTACGCCGTTCTTCTCCTTGGCGGTGGCCTCTTTGCCTGTAAATTCTTTTAAATTTGTTACCAATTTGTTGAATTGATTATCCCCTTTTACGGTGAAAATGGTTATTAAACCCTAAACCCTAAATCTTGAATCTTTTTGTATTTTGGGAGCAGATAACAAATCAGGAAGCAAAGGGTCGCTTTTTGGCGGACTCACAGGGGCAACTCTTATGTCTGTTGTAAGTTATACTTTTCCATTATCCATTTGGATTACACAATGTTAACCACAGATAGCTAAGATATAAACTTTCTACTATATATTAGTATATTAAAAAGCCTACAAAGTACAAACTAATACAACAAGATGTGATAAAGTTACATACAAATTTCACTTGAATAGAATCATTTTTCCGAACATTCTTTGAAACAAGGTCTGCGGTCGGTTCTTAGTTAACTTTCTCCGGTAAATCATTAAATTGAAATGGTTGGTATATAGGAGTTTACCAACTGTTAGTTATCAAGTTCTAGGAAAACCATAGCTCAATTGTCAATTCTAGGGCTGAATTCTCCTTTAACGCGCCACTTTTTTACGTGTTTCTAAAGGGGCTATAATGCTAAGAACGATGATAATCGCTATTAGGATGAATGAAGTCAATGGAATTGCAGGTAAGAGTACCATAGAAGAAGAAAAAGAGAAATAAAGAACAAGAAAGAGGAAGAATATTGACAAAGTCCTGTATGGTACTTCAACCATAAAGTTAAGCCATTGAGAACAATGGATCGAAGCCCTCCTTTTTTTTCCTTCCAATTAGTGAGATTCTATCTCTTACTTGGGAAATTGTGGTCGACCCCGCCTACACCTTCCTCGGAATCGAGATCGGGTTCTCACTACCAGTCCAAGTGGGAATTCTTCTAAGAAAGCCCCTTCTTCATGAAACTTCAATTCTGATTTCTGATCAATAGTTGAAGAAATCAAATGAAAAGGATTCTATTTTTGCGTCTTAAATGAAATCAAAATTAAGATGTATGAAACTAGCAAACTAGGAAAGGTCAAACGTCAAATTAGAGACCTAAGGAGAAGGGATTGCAGGTTTTCAATCATAATCGGGAATTGGCGAATCACCAAATTTGGTAGAAGAGAGAAGGAATTGGGGAACTGCGCTAAACTACTAAACCGTTATACTTTTCCAAATGGGCTAAAGGAAGAGGAAGAAAGCCAAATGGATTGAGCTAAATCATAGGCTAAAAATCAAAATATACATAACTAGGCCCCTTAAAGTAAGAGGAAGAAACCCAAATGGATTGTGAGAATATATTGGTTCTAACATAATAGACAGGAGAAATGTTTCAAGTTCAACCGAGTTGGACTCTTAACACCCCACTCCAACAAAAGCTAGATGAGCACAAATTGTCCCTATGTGTGGAGAGGGTATAGATTGTTCCACAGTGTTGAGTCTCTAAAGTGGTAGACTATGGCTCTGATACCTTGTCAGTACATGGAACCTATTACTTTCCAAAAGAGCCCTTTAAGGAGAGAAGATAGGTTCTAAAAATGGTTCAAAGGCTAGCTGATGTGGGAATCTAAAGTATGTCAAGATAGAAAGATTTAGGAATATTGCTCCACTAAAACTTACTATTTATGAATTGGGAATTAATTTAATGGATACTCATGGTTATGTGAGATATATGGTTTTCCTTGGTAGGCCTACTATCTTATGCAAGCACCTGAGACGAAGGAAATTGGCGATGCACTTGCATTTGGAGCTTCTCTCCTTTTTGCCTCTATATTTGGTATGAATATGGACTTCTATCCTCCAAAACTTTAAGATCGTTCTGCTGCCTAAACTTCGTTTTTGCTACTGTTTTGTGCAGGCATTCGTCTTGCAGCCACACGTAAAGTGATTCCTGCTGGCTTTCTATTAGGCGTTTCCATCAGCTTAATGGCAGTGACCTTTTCAGCTTATCTACAAGATAGGATCTGATGAAAGATGGGTTTATCTTTAGTTTCCAGTTTGTTGTAAGTTGGCACCATTTTTGCTTTTGCATCTTGTATGTTTTGCCATTGATATAAGATCATTCGCCTTATGATTTGTTTCAGCTTGTTCCTTAGGAAATTGTGATGGCCTTCAAGATAGAAAATGTGGCTTAGTGGCTGCTTGGCAATTGCTGAATGGTTTGGTGAAGAATGATTAAGTGGTCAGAATGATTAAGAAGAGCTTAATCTCTTATGATATAGTGCAAAATGAAATATGGTTGTTTGGTAATTGTTGAGAATGAAATTAGGGCGTTATATGGTTACAAGGAGGCCCAAGATACAAAATCATTCAGAGGTTTTTGGAACCATTCAGAGGCAGACCTTTTTTTTTGGCCAAACAAGATTCACCTCTTAGTGATTCAGAGGTTGCCTCAAAATGAAACTATTAAGAGGTAAACAAACAGCTGTTTAGGGTCTGTACCTTTTGAGGATCATATCCAAGGGGTTACAATGAGATGAGACTAGAATCTTATAAGGTGCAATGATCTATGAGCTCGTATACTAACGATTTATTCATGGGTGGGTTTTATCTGGTTTTTTGAATCTCTTTGTAAAATCCCATCACCAAATGAACCCGAAGTTGACCAACTGATTTGAATTCTTGAAACACCATTATCCGGTTTCTTGTACTATCATGTCTCATCATGTACTGTTCCCGTTACATTGTCAATCATGACACTCAATATTTGGTGAAATCATAGCATTTACATTTAGTTGAATCCTATTGAAGACTGTTTGGCCTATATTACTAGTCTTTTTGCTTGTTCATATATAGATAAAGAGGGGAACAACATGAGTGCAAACTGCAAAGGCTAGCAGAGAAAGACACATGGGGTTTTGAAACTTCCTGCCTCATGTTTCATGCTCTAATCACTTGTGAATGCTTTTCTTTATTTGTTTTGCAAGTCTTGTATATGATGCTAATTAATGACTTATGCATAATAATTGTATTAAAAGCACAGGCTTGTTTAGTGGTAGATGGAATCATTACCAGAAACAATCATTTCACATGAGTGGTGGAGCCTCAATTGATACCATACATAATTAAACTTGATTCTAAAGCTATGTAATTGTGATATATATAATAGAATCACCAAATACAAACTAGAATCCCCTAACTACATGCCTTCTAAATTATCTATCCTATTTAGATATAATATAATTTTGAACACGTTTATTATTTCCCTTACTCGGTAGGCATATGTTTTCTTACCTAAGCGACTCTCTTACCTTGTAATGAGAACTCTGCTACGTATGAAGATACATTATTATTTTCCATACTGGGTCAGTGTTATACTGAAAAAGATTGGGTCGATAATGCATATACTGTGGTGATGTTACTAAAAGAGGATGGTTGACAAGACTAGTAAAAAGGGGAAGAAAACAACAAATCCTTGTGAGCCATTATCCGAAGTCATGATGGTGGGTTGGGTGGGTCGGGTTTGATTTGAGTGATTTGGGCTCTTGTACAACGACCCACTACCAGTATTGTAACCAAGGGCGGGTGAACAGAGGGAGGGAGTGATGAAGTCAAAACTTCCCGACAGAGTGTGATGGTGGTGGGGACGTTTATTTAGTTTGTAGAGGAAATATGACCATTAGTTTAAAGGCAATATGATGATTGAAGTAGGAAGAAAGTGTCAAAAAGAAATTTAATCATGTATGTTGTCGATCCATCATACTTAAATGCATGAATTTTCTAGATTTTAATCAATTATTAGCATACATTTTCTCTATCATATAAATATGTTTTTGAAAATTATAGCGTAAAATATATAAATATACTTTACTCGATTCATACACTTTAAAAAACTTGAGTAATATTTGGTTTGCTAGAATCCAACGGAATATGAAAAAATTGGAAAATAGTCAATTTTGTTCATACATTCGGTTCATCCTAAGAATTTTATTACACATATGAGAGGAATTTAAATTACTTGGGTTCTATTATGGAATTCCAATTATGTTTCATCCAGTTATTTTAAGAAAGACTATTATGTTCTTATATTACTTTAATGTATTCCATCCCACCATCATGATTGCGGTGGACACCACCACTACCACTGTTTAATATCGTCATTATATAATATTTATAAATTAAGAGCCCAGCGGCATTTGGTGTGTTTATAAGGTGCCCCCTTCCCTTGTGGCTGTGGGTTCGAGTCCCATCATGAACAGTATTAGATTCAATGGGTATTTTGGTAAAGTATCCACATATTTTAGTAAAGTTCCTACACAATAAACATATGATTTGGATTAGATAATAGGCAGTGAGAGAGTCCAAGGTAACCTGCTGTGATGTGAGCATATTCTTTGTTGATGATGAATTTGATAGGCTGTGAAGATGATTGCCCAAGAGTTGACCTTCCCATTTGTCTTCTCCTTAGTTTCCTTTTGTGAAAATATGACCCACAAACATACATACAGTACCACCTTTCACCTTTATCCTTTATATAAACTCACCATTCTCTTCTCACTATATACACATACATATATACATCACTCATACAGACTACTACTCTGCAATTCTTTCTTTTCTTTCATCTAGTTCAGCTGGATATCTTCCATCTGGCTCCAATTCAGACCATTGTGTAGAACTACCTTTATAAAAATCCACTAATTATGTAAGGTATTTGCCACTCATCTTTAGATCCTATCTCAAAAAACCCAAAAAAAAAGTTTTTTTTTTATAAATTTTATTTAGTTGGTAGTTAAGGGGGAATCTGAGTTTGTTGGAAATGGAGAGTGGGGATGGGCCAACGCCACCGGTATCGGCGCCGGCGACGCCAGGAACTCCGGGAGGTCCGCTGTTCACGTCTCTGCGAGTGGACTCGTTGTCGTACGACCGCAAGTCGATGCCCCGTTGCAAGTGTTTCCCTGTGGACGCGCCGTCGTGGGGCGCACCTCACACCTGCTTGATCGATTTCCCTTCGCCCGATGTCTCTCTCACCCGAAAGGTACGTAGTGCTCCACATTCTTGTACATAATCTTTATGCTTACCGAAAACCCCTGTGCCGATGATCATAACATCTTGAAGCTAATTTTCAACTTCTGCTTATGGATGATTATATAGTTTTGGTAGGGTCAAGTTCACTGGAAAACCGTAAAGAAAATAAAAAAACTCAGGAACACTCTGGTAACCGTTCATCTAGAGGGTATAAACATGCATACAAGTAATATCTATGCGCATGTGCATAATACGTACACATAAAAAACCATTCATCTGGATGGTATGTACATGTGCATATAAGTAATTGAAGCCTTTTTTTGGTTTTTATGCATGTTATGCATATGTGCATATGAGATAAATTGCTTACAAGTTACTTGTATGCACATGTGCATACGGACAATTTGCTTAAAGTTACTTGTATGCACATCTTCATACGGGATAAATTGCTTACGTGTTACTTCTTGTATGCACAGATTGCTTACAAGTTTCTTGTATGCACATGTGCAGACCGTCTATATAAATGATAACCAGAACGTTTAATTTAGGCTGTGTTTGGCAAACTAGCTGATAAGCTAACTGGTAGCTGATAAACTATCCGTTGACTAATAAGCTAGCTAGTAGGTGATAAGCTAGCTTATGAACAAATTATGTTTGGCAAAAACTGGCTTATGAGAATGTAAAATGACCAAAAAAGGTATCTTGGGGTATAATAATTAATATTAATAAGGTATAATTGGAAAAAGGCTACAAAAAGCTCCTGAAACGCTACTCCAACTAGCGTTTCAATAAGTTAGCTTATGGTCCCAAACATGTACTATACGCTAGCTTATTTTTGCCGAACACAACCTTAGTATTGAACCAATACAATAGTAGAATTAGTTAAATCTTGATTATGGTGGTGTGAACTGTGATGTATATATATACGCAGTTGGGAGCTGAATTTGTGGGAACGTTTATCTTAATATTCGCGGCAACGGCAGGGCCGATAGTGAACGAAAAATACACAGGATCGGAGTCACTACTAGGAAATGCAGCGTGTGCAGGGCTGGCGGTGATGATAATCATACTGTCGACGGGCCATATCTCGGGAGCCCATTTAAACCCGTCGCTAACCATCGCATTTGCGGCGCTGCGTCATTTTCCGTGGGCGCAGGTCCCTGCGTATATCTTGGCGCAAGTTTCGGCGTCCATTTGTGCTTCTTTCGCTCTCAAGGGGGTTTTCCATCCGTTTATGTCGGGTGGTGTTACCGTTCCTTCTGTTAGCACCGGCCAAGCTTTCGCTCTCGAGTTCCTCATAACGTTTAATCTCCTGTTTGTTGTCACAGCCGTTGCCACGGATACTCGTGCTGTACGTATACGTTTTCGTTTCACTGCAACAAGGTTGACTTTATAGGACGCCTAAAATAAATAAGCTAATTTTATAGGACTTTTTTATATATTATCTAAAGGTGTTACAATACGTAAGTGTAGTAACAAAAATTTTAGGACATTTTCTATAATACCTTAGGCGTANCAGGTTCTTGGAACGCTGCAGTTAAGCGTGCTAGGGTGGGAGTAGTACCAGGATGGGTGACCTCCTGGGAAGTCCTTATCAGGTCGCCAGAAACAAAGCTGTGAGCCAGTGGGGCAAGGCGGACAATATTGTTGTCGAGGTAGGCGGGATGTTACATTTTCAAAGTATCGTGTCGGCTAATTTTATAGGACGCATTTGAGAAGTGTCATATGAACTCATTTTTATAGGACATTCTTTTCAAATAGTGTCTTATAAAATAGTTGATGGGATACTTTTTCCAAATGATGTCTTGTAAAATAGTTAATGGGATACTTTTGTCAAATGGTGTGTTATAAAATAGTTAACAAAAGCGTCTTATAAACTTTTTGTAACATTTTTAGATATGACGTTTTCTTTTTGTTTCGTCTTATAAACTTTGGTCCTGTAAAAAATCTCTATTAGAACGTTTATTTATTTTAGGCGTCTTATAAACTCATTGTTTTTGTAGCGTTTTCTTTCTGTTTTCTACCGTAAATATGTTTTTAAGTGTATCTCATCGATATGTGTATGTACATTCGTATTTATTCAGGTGGGAGAATTGGCGGGTATAGCGGTTGGAGCTACCGTTCTGCTCAACATTCTCGTTGCTGGGTGAGTGTTAATTTCATGTTGTTGTCGAAGAAATCAGAATTCCGAAATGATAACGTTTATTGGTTAACTAATAGGAAATCGAGCGGTGCTTCAATGAATCCGGTGCGAACTTTAGGTCCGGCGGTTGCAGCGGGGAACTACACGGTGCTATGGGTGTATTTATTGGCACCGACGCTCGGAGCGCTCGCCGGAGCTGCGGTCTACACGTTGGTGAAACTTCCGGCGGTGGGCGGCGATCAACCACGGAGCTTCCGCCGTTAGGTGGTGGTGGGTGTTGGGTATATATATATAATAGCTGCCTTTTTATCCTTATGTGGTTATAGGAATAAAACTGGTGTCTGAATGTGAGGTGGTGGTTATGTGTGTTATATAGTTATGTGATGTTGGTTGCTTAATTATTGTGATTAAAGAATTAATGGATGGGGGATTTTATATATAGAACATGTATGTTTGTGATATTTTAAGTCCAATTTTTATTAAGCACTTGGGTTATGAAGCGTTATTTTTTGTCTGTTTCAATTCATCCAATCTCCGGTTGTCTTGTTTGTTAATGTTAAGCATCATGCTCGAATACGTCGACTAATAAGATATGAAATTAACTACCAAGGTGTGGCGTAGTAGTAAGTTCCTAAAGGGTGGTAGCTTCCATCCGGGTTCGAATCTATGCGTGCACAATTGGTGGCCACTGAGTATTAATCCCAGGAGAGCATGTTTAGCTCTCGGTAAAAATTAACAAGGATGTAGTCTGGACAAGCTCAGATGAACTTTATCAAAAAAAAAATATGAAGTTTATAAATAGTAGAATTAATTTATTAATTCTCACTTTATATTAATTTTAGTTTGTTAATTTATATATTTTGTTAACATTTTTTAAAAACAATTAAAATATCAATATAATTTTATACTAAAAAAAACAACAACAATTAAAAAATTATATGATAATTTATGATTTTTTTTACATCAAGTTAACATATACATGTTTTTATAGATTTATTAAATTAAAATAAATAGTAAAAAATAATAAAATAATAATAGAAAAGAAAAGCATTAGGGTTAAAATGTAATTGTATTTAAGTGAATGGTTTAAAATGTAATTATTGTAATAGTTGTATGGTTGTTTGTAAAGTTGTAAAGGTAGAAAGGCTTAATATGTAAATACCCTGGGGGGATATAAAGGAGGTCAAAGTGTTAGTTTTGTAGAGCATAATTGTGAGATCAGGAATTTGTTAGAGAGAGACAGAGTATTGTATACGTGTTGTTCATATACACAAAGTGAGATTGATGAGTTTAGTTCTAATCTAATAGTCATGGTGGATTGATTCTGATTTAACAAAAAGTAAATATGGATCTGGGTTCTTGTTCACCTGGATTCTAATAAGAACCCGTGGCTAGACAAAAACCTTTGTCCGAGAGTGAAAGCTCTTGTAAAACCCTAAGAAGAACCTTCGTTGTAAATGCTCTAATAGTTTCCTGTTAAGAATGAGGGATCAAAACATCAATAAATTGCAAACAATAGGGAAGAAAAACAATAATGAATTATAAACATACAGGGACGAAAACATTAATGACTTATAAACCATAGGGACGAAAAACGTAGTTCAAAAATAAGGTTTGATTTTTCAAATTTCAGCAGATTATCATTTTTCAGAAAAGTTGGTAGACCACTTCATAATTTGCAAGAACTTTTGGGATCCAATTTTGATTTCTGAAATTTTTTAAGGACCATTACACAATTCTAAGAAAACTATGAAACCAGATTGCATTCAGATGTGAAAATGGACTACTAAAGGCCCAAACCAGTAGTAGTATTCAACTATTCATCCAAGCCCAAGAGGAAGTAAACTTTGGAGTTTGGAGATATTTCAAAGTACTCTTCTTCTTGAATATGAGTGAATATTTGATCAAATCATATTAGAATATGTTTACAACTAATTAAATGGTGAACACTTTTGATGTAACTAAATTTAGACGGGATAAGTGCTTATTGACAACAGATTCATATTCAACTACCTTATCGTGTAACATTGGTCCTGGAAAAAAAAATCGGTTGATTTTGAGGGATTCTTAAAAAAGAACGGTTATTTTAAGCAGGTGCACCACCCACCACACCTATCATACCTTAAAAGAATCACTTGTTAAGAATAAGTTGAGTGAGTTTATGGAAAGGCACTTGGACATATATAGGTGGATGAGAGACTAGAATTTTGTTTGGTGCAATGAAGATTAAAAGATGTTATCAACTAATGGAGTTAACCTAATCCCTTGTGCTTTATTTTTTACCTTTCTTCTAATGACAGAAACATTAACATATTTCATTTGAATGGGTGGAGTTAACCTAATCCATTAGAAATCAAATTTTGAAGAGATGGAATTTTGAAGAAATTGAATTTTGGTCTGTATATATTGAAGAAATCGAATTTTGAAGAGATCGATTTTGAGAGTCGGTCGATTGAGAGAGGCTGATTTAAAAAAAAAATTAGGTTTAAAATCAAAACTACGTAGTTTTGATGGGTATTGTACCTAAGCTTAAGTACATGACAGCTATACACTCCTCTTTCCCTCTCTCTCTCTCT
>LUCG01215353.1:0-13235 GCA_001633085.1 Carthamus tinctorius | reverse complement strand
TTTGGATGGACTAGCTTATAAGCTAGCTGATAAGCTAGCTTATTTTTGCCAAACACAGCCTAAATGGAACAAATGAAAGTATAGTACATACAATAACTTTTCGTGACAAGTTGAATACATTTTCGTGAACTAAACCCTATTTTATATTGTAAAGAATGGAAAAAGAAGTTTTTATAATGAAGTAGAATTTTTTTTTTTTTATAAGGTTCATCCGGGCTTTGCCCAGACTACATCCTTGGTAATTTTGACCGAGAGCTAAAGCATGCTCCCCTGGGATTAATACTCAGTGGCCCCTGGTTGCTCACCCCCGGATTCGAACTTGGGTTGGTTGTTACACCTTCTACAAGTCTTAACCGGTAGGCTGCCTCCATTGGGCTTAATGTTTTGTTACTATATCCCATATTTAAGTTTAGACAAGGGATTGGATCAATAGAATCCTCCAATTGCTAGGGAAAGAACATCGGGATTAGTCTTCTTGTCATTGCTATTGTCTTTGAAAGTCTAGCTATCCTCTTCTTATCATGCTTAGTTATTTTGCATTGCTCCTTCTTCTGATCTTGTTTTCTTGCCTTATAGAACAGACCTTTGTCCCCTCCTTGCGCTTTTAACTCACTTAAAAGTCCATTCTTGCTCTTGCCTAGTTCTAGGATAAAGTCAAATTGGATTCAAATTTTGCCATCTACATATATGTTTGTGGCCCACTTGTAGATTTACCTTGGAACTGTTGATAAAGCCTATGGTCAGCAATTTGCTGTGGGATTAGTTTGGAAAAAGCAATGAGATCATCCATTTCCAATTTTTTTTTCATAAACTACCCTTTGGTAGATGTAATGTCTTTATAAGATCATATTCTTGTTAGACTCTTGATTGAAACAAGACAATGTATTTTAATGGTTTGGTTTGTTAATGTTACAAATTTTGGATTTGTAGTTGATGGGCAGTTGCATTTTTAGAGATCAAATAACAAGTTGGAAATGACAAGAGTAATTATTAAACCATATTACAAAGAAAGTTAGTAAAGGTAAAACAATTGAACTTTACTATGTACATGAAAATTCGTGTTTTTATTGTAGGATAAGTAGGGGGTGTAAGCGAGCCGAGCTGCTCGTGAGCCATTCGGGATCGACTTGTTAAAAGCTCGATTCGAGCTCGAGTTAAATGAGCTCAAGCTGAGTTCAAACTTCATATTAAGCTCAGTTAATAAACGAGCTCGGGCTCGAGCCTTTATGATTAAACTTGCGAGCCTAAACGAGCCTCAATTAATATATAATAACAAAATAGATAAAAAAAATATTAAATATTAAAAAAAAACAAAAAAACGTATTAAGTATTGATTTATAGATAAACGATTCGAGCTCGAGCTTTATGAACTTAAACGAGCCGAGCTCGAGGTCGGCTATTGTTTACACACCTAAGTATAAGTGTGTCATCTTTGAAAGGATATGAAGATAGAAATAGACATATCGAAGTTAGATTAGAACTAAATATCTTATAGTTATCTTATTGTAACTCCTCCATTTTTAAAAATCTTATAATTAATGAGAATTACAATTTTCATTCTCTCTAATTGGTGTTTAACTATTTTGTTTTACCTATACCACATTATCAACACCAAAACTTGGAAATTAGCCACTAAATGTTAAAAATAATGAAGAAACTCTTTTAAGGTAAGAATAAACCACATGATTTGTTTGACAACTTTTAACAAAAAAAAAATTTCAATTCTTAAGAGGGGTTTAAATACAAAAGAATTAACAGCTTGCCTACTTTCTAGGACACCATTAAGACAATGAAACAACTCTAATTAAACTCAATCATCTACCCTAATTCCAAGGCACCATAATGCCACTCTTTTGTTATTTTCAAACTAAGAAATGCAACAAAACAACATAAATTAATATAACATATTGTGTTGACCTACATTTTTCGCATTAAATCCTCTATCTTCTTCTGAGGCCAACAACATTATTTTTACTGCTTGACATTGATGGTCCGGAGTGAACCTGTCATCACAATATGGTCTCCGTGCTCTTCTTCGCTGCATCTTGTCCCATGTTTGAGGTTTAGGAGGAGTAGTCGCTTCTTTCTTTGTGGCTGGAGGGACTTCCAAGAGTAGTTGATTGGGTGGTGGATCAAAAGCACATTGTCTTCGTAGTTCTTGATCCCTCATTCGAGCATACTCGATAGTTTCCTTCAAACTTTGTGGTTTGAACATTTGGATTGCATCTGCGATTTTAGGATCAAATCCTTGCATGAAAGTTCCAACCAACGCCGTTTGCATCCATCCCTGTACCTAGTTGTCCAATCTTTCAAACTCCCTTTGGTTTAGTATATTTAGGGGGTGTTTGGGAGTGCTTGTTTGAAGGTGCTTATAACTTATCAGTTTCCTGAAAACATAATAAGCAGTTTTTAAGTGTTTTGATAAAAGTGCTTATAATTTCCTAAAAAAGCAAAGCAATAAGGAGTTTTTTAAGAAGACAAAGTTTTCTAACTTTTTGGAGAAGCTAATAAGTTTATAAGCATTTTTGATGAGCACTCCCAAACACCCCCTTAAAATTAGGACCTAAACCATAGTTACATGATTTTACCCCTGGCTCAAACGGAGAAAGTATATGGATTTATCGGTAAGCACTTACCCGGTAAGTGTTCAAGTAAACGGCCCCTTAGTGTTTAGGTCCCATTTCAGAATACAATGAATACATAGACAATGAAAGTCGGCTCCTCGGTTTCAAAAATTTCACTAAACCCGATAAACCAAAAATGCAGTTTACTCAAATTTTAGAGAAAGTTATGTTTTTCATTCTTGTGGTTTGTCAAAGTTTTGGATTTCACCCCATAGTTTTGAAATTACGATTTTCATTTATAAGATTTGTAATTTATTGTTATTTTCATCTTTGAGTCTAACTCTTACTTTTAAGTAAGAGGGACTAAAAAACAAAGAATTGTAACTAGCCATGGGAATGGGCCAGGACAAGTCGGGAAGCCCGGTCCACCCGCCTCAGTTGAAGAGAGGTATCACACTCCGTACCCTTATATATGTTAACAATTAAATTATATATTATTTTTTTTCCACAAAATTAGTTAACATTAGTTCTTATTTCGATATGTTTGAATATTACTCAAGGTAATTATGGATACTACTTGATACGTTTGGATATTCTTTTTTTGGATTAAATTTAGTTTCTTTTGTTATTAGGTTTATTAATTATTATACCATTATGTGTTTTTTTGTGTATTAAATTAAATTCTTTTTAGTTTTAGGTTTATAAAAAATATATGAAAATTTTGGATTAAATTTAGTTTCTTTTGTTATTAGGTTTATTAATTATTATACCATTATGTGTTTTTTGTGTATTAAATTAAATTCTTTTTAGTTTTAGGTTTATAAAAAATATATGAAATTTAAACATGTATCTTATATCAAATATTTGATTTAAAATAGCTAATATAAACTAAAAAATCTTTCGTTTTTCCGTAAGACATGGGAAAGGAATGTGGTCAAATTCCCTAACAAGGATGAGAACGAATATGGGGACTAGGGGCCTTATTTTTTCATGTCTAATTTGTAAACTACATAAATATAAATATAAATAAATTATAAAATATAAGAATGGAAAACTATAATAAATTATAAACCAATAAATATAAATGTTATAATGTTAAAAGTAAAAAGAGTGAATTACACCGATGGTCCCTGTGGTTTACTTAAATTTTGGTTGTAGCCTTAAAACAAACTATTTACATTGACAGTCCCTAACTTTTAAGTCTCATAACATTAAAACTCCCTTTAGTTAACAGACAACGTTATATTAGGATGTTAAAACTAATTAAATCAAGGTTTTTTTTTGACATTTTACCATTATATTTACTTCACAATTTTTTTTACTGGAGCTTCATCTTCTCCAAATTAATGTAGGAAGAACATTGCACTGAGCTAAAAAAAAACATAAAAAACGAACTGATGAAAAATCGATTAACTAAAATTCTCTATGAATCAAAATACTAAAAATCTATATCTATTGAAGGAAATAAAACCAATTCTCACACTCCCTCCAAGAAACCAAAAATCACTAATTGTTCTTGTTAGATGATGATAATGCCTAGGAATTCATGCGTTTTCTTAATTTTAAAAAATTGGTCAATGTTTGTAAAGACAAAATTGCCCCTTATGTGACGGGCACATGGAGTGGCTGACATGTATCAACCTAACGGTGTTAAATAGAGGGACCTTCAACGTTACGAAACGCAAAAGCTAGGAACCGTCGGTGTAATTAATTTTTGTTAGGAATTAAATCCAAAATTTAAGCAAACCACAGCGACGATTAGTGTGTAATTCACTCAAGTAAAAAAAGACAAAATTTACAATGTCTAACAAACCATATGGACAAAATACAAATTTACTATATTTTTCTTATATGGGCCACTTCTTGGCCCAGCCCACAGAAACAATCGGCTAACCCAGTCCCCGGCTCGGCTCGGCTCGGCTCAGAGAATCACTCTTCTTCTTAGCTTCATTTGGGAGGAAAATCATTTGAATGAAACCAGGGAGGGCTTTGGCGCCTGCAACCAAATCCATCATTCATTCTCCTTCTATCTTTCTTCTTCATCTGGAACAAGTTTATTCGGTAAATCTTCTTCTCTTTCAGATTCTATTTCATTTGGTGGTTATTTTATATTGTGGATAATTTCAATTGGAATCCATCTCTCAGACTCAAGGATGCTTTCTTGCTTCCACTAATCCAGAACTATCCTCACCTTTTAGACCATTTTAATGTCAACGATAGAGCTTTCTTTCTTTCTTTTTTTAAAATAAAAAACCGAAATTTGATATGAATTTCACCACTTGAACATCATTTTAACTTCCTGTTGATGATTCAAAATTTTCATTCAAATTCTAAGATGAACATGAAAAATGTTAAGTAAAATGTGTTGGTGGTTTGAAACGAAGAAAGTCGTGCATCAACTCCACTAATTAACGTTTGCCCACCAATTGTTTGATGAAATGCTTGGGAGAGATGTGTGGTCCTGGAATATCCTTATCCTTGCAGACAAAGGAGGTCCATGATCATTTTTTAAGGGTTTAGTGATTCTTTGATCTTATTAATGCGTTAATGTCGTCCTCTTTTGGTGGTTTAATTTTTGCTCAGTATTAGCATGATTAGTTTAGTAGGCTGGACTTAGGCTAGGAAAGAATTTTCTATTCCAGTGTCAAGCATGCATTGTGGAAATCAATCAAAATAAGTGTTGATTGTAAGAGGTTTTTGGGTATATTCTCTCAATGTCAAACGTTATGGCAATTGTTGCCAAACTGAAGAAGCAATTGAGAAACAACTTAATATGCCCAAAGTAAACTTGCAGATATTGACAGGGTGAGTTTCTATCCTTCAAATTATGGGCCATCCTATTCCTATTGTGCTCGAGTTGTTTAGTTGCAATTCATCTCATTTCTTTGCAACTGGCAAGGGAGAAAATGCTTTAGACTAAAATGTGAATGCCTCAAAAAGGGTTTATTCCGTTGAAAGACTTGTTTACATGCCACACACTGTCTCTTAAACTACTGGCATGGATTGCTTGGTCAGAAGATTGAGGATTATAGGTTGTGCATGATTGAACATAATGAAACCCTATCTTATAGATAGTTAGCAGTAGAATATGTCATCTGCCACAATCCCATTCGATCATTTTCTGTTCTGATTCTGTACTTCTTCACTTTTCAAGTAATATGTTTAAAGAACTGAATTATTCATCTACATTTTTCCCTTGATGGGTTTTCATATTTTTGCCATCTATAGGTAGTTAGCACTTAGCAACATATAAATTCTATTTGTATTACATGTTAAGAAAATGACAAATCCTTCTGCATTTTTTCTTCTTGTAATCATCAAACTTTGCCCATCAAATTAGCATGATATGCTTGCTTGAAATGGAAGTCATAGCCTCAGACAACAAAAGGAAGCTTGCATGTGAGCCTCCAACATTATCTATGATTCCAATCTTGTTGAATAAATAAGCCTCGGGGCATCTTATTTAGAGCTTCTTGCTACAATTTGCACAAGGGACAACCTCACTATGAGACTTCATTTCATTATTTTAGGTTTGTTATGCCAGTGACAAGGCGTACCAACACACACATAGCAACACCCACTCACTAGGTTTATTAGAAGAATGTTTTTGGACAGAAGCCTAATTAGTAATTTGTTAATCAGTTCATCGTCTATTCCTTAGATGCTAGATTGTTCTCATATGCATGCAATTTGGCTCGTATTTAACGCAACTCAAGTGCTAAATTTTCCTTCCATCAGGCTGCATATCACTTCTTTCATTGAACGAAGTTAGTACTGTGTGCATACCAGGGAATCTACAACACATTGACTTCATGGGAGCAAATTTGTAGTGATAAGCAACTCACTCTCAACAGTAAGTTTCTTCCTATCATACACGTGTTACCATATGTTCTCTCAGTTTGCTTAAACCTATAGGCAGGTTCCTAAAGTTCATATCCCACCATTGTCTTTTAGTATTGGTTGCATATCCAATTTTGTTACAGCGTATACTTTGCTTTGTATACTTGAAAGTGAAACTTGTAAGGCTGGCTTCGAAAGAAGTGATTTGAAGCAATCTGGACCAAAGTTTTGACTATTCTTTATTGTTGTGGAAGTGGCCATAAAATCAAAGCTTACACCATATCTACAAATCTACTAGAATAAACGTACTTAATTATTTCCCGATCAACTACAAAATAAAGGTGAAAGAGACATATCCTAGAATAATATTTTGCATGTCAGCTGGTGGTGGTGACATCAAGAGTTATGTAGTATCATTGTTTATACTCTGTAATTTCTGTACACAAGTACAAAAATAGTTAATAGAGTATATAATTGTGTGGCAAGCATGAACTTGGAAAATGAGAATCTATTTATGTCTTTGAAAATGAGTGAATGATTTTTTCAAAGCCAGTATACCTGCCTTTTCAGAACAGACACCTTTCTACTGCTTAGCTTTGACGTGATTCATATCCATCTGAATGCATTATGAACTTGGTTTGTATGGTTAGTTGGATAGAAATCTATTTGAATATTTTGATATTGGTTCATTTTTCTCTATTTTTAGTTCTATTTGTGGTGTTTATACCAATATTTTTGCATGGAAATCATTTTTCATGCCATATTGTATTTAAAGTATTATGTTTATGTTTTATTGACTTTGTTGTCTAATTATAATTCAAGTTATTATCTAGTGATGTTGGACATTGTGTTTGTATTATAAGGCATTTTTGTTAAATACGACATTCTAATTTTTATCCATGATTTTAGAGTTAATTCGAGTTTGAAAGAAGTTTTAAATTGAAATAAGTATATGTGGGCCAAGTTTGAGCAAAAAATGAGCCACTCGAGTTTGTGCCGGTAATGAGCCACACAAGCTCAAATTTTAGATCATTACAAAATATTCAAACTTTAAACAACCATGGAGCTTGAGCTTGAACACAGATATAATCTTAAACTCAAACAGAATTCTGAAAAAAGTTATTTTAGCTCAAACTTGAGCAGAAAACTAGTCAAATAAGCCGAGTTGACATGCCCAGCTACTTGACTCCGCTCAACTCGTTAACACCCCTAGTCATTATGGCAAAATAATTGTAACAAATTACAAATTCTTAAGCGGGAATCAGCAAAACTGCAGTTCTGGTTGATCTCCATCCCTGTTTGTGTGCAGACTGCAGACAGAAATGGGTTATACAAGGAGCAAGCACAAGAAACCACATAACAAAACGCTAGACCCTCCAATGACGACAAACATTTTCAAAACCCTAATCTCTGCCCTTGATTCTCCTGAGGTACGTTGCATATGGATCTTATTCAATTCACAATCTAATTGTGAAGTGTGAAAATCTTGTTATAAATTTTTAATTCCATTTCCAAATCAGGACTATTTTTTTTTTTCAAATGCAAAATTGACTTTTATAACCATGTTTAACAATATTTTGACTTTTTTTCTTCTTTCATTCTTGTTTGTTACAATTCTTTCTACATACAGTACAGAGTAGTGGATGTTGTAGTCCAGATATCATTCTGTCATGTATAATGTGATCAATAATACCCTATTCACTAGCTGCTTCCAACTTTTTTATCCTTGAATAATCAGGGTATCAAGTCACAACTCTTGAAAAGTTCATATCATTTGCTCATTCAATTATCTTCAAAGCAACAACTTTGTTTAGGCAAAGGAGCTGATCTAAATGAGCTGTTCATGAAAACTAGTGAAGGTGAAGTTAGGTTGAGTTTAAGAGATGTATACACACTCTCCAATATCCTCTTCAAAGATCTTCAAAGGAGGTTGAAGCAGTTGCACTCTTCGAAGCATGATGTCTCTGCCACTCGATCCCTTGAACTTGAAGAACTTAAGATATTGATAAGATGTTGCATGGTAACCTTGACCTTTCGTGTGCCCCAACAACATCTTTTAGAAAGTGGACGGGTTCTTCTTTTGATATTCAAAAAGTTGAGTTTACTTGAAGTAACAGATGGAGGCCATGGAAATGTCAAGTCACTTTCTTGTCAATGCATGTATAGTGGTGAGAATTTTGCCGAGGTTGCATCGTTATCATCCTTACAGCTCTTTGAACCCTGCGTTTCTTCTATCACAGCAATCCTTGAGGTAATTTCAGATGCATCTTTTCCATTTTATAATCAAGTTTCTCTTGGCTCATCGTGGAATGGATGTTCTTTTTAACATGGACCAATGCAGATATTTATATTTGACATGTTTGATTCATTTACTCAACCGCCATAGGTATCTTTGGTGGAGAACTTTATCTTAGATGATTACACATCTAATAACTAAATAATCCATATTGGTAAAGTATTGAAAACCTAAGAATCTATCCTTGGGTGCATAGTTTGTATAAGCTGATATAGCTAGGGCCTTCCCTGCGTCATTCTAGATACTAAAAAAAAAATATTTCTGTAAATATTTTTATGGAAGTATCTAGAGGACCAAGTAGAGAAAATCTTGTGCGAGTACAATCGATAGTGACTGGATCTGTGCAATAGAACTTTGGTGGGTTTCTTTTTAGTATTTCTGAATCCTGGTTGTGAAGGGGTATTTAGTCTTTGTGTATACCTTTAAGGGAGGTTCAAAGTGGTTTTAGCCTTGTGGTTCAAGACGTTTGCAAATAATTTATTTTGTGAAGTTTCCTAGGTTATGTATATTTAGGTATCTTTGTGATTATTTCATTGTATAATAGGATTCTTTGTGTCTCTTGGTTATATAATTAGAATACCTCAAAAGCGTTCTTCAAGGGGTTCAATCATACTCCAACAAATACCTTTCATTTCATGCAAGTGATAGATTTGGCACTATTACATCGAAAAGCCATAGGTACAGGTATATTATAACTTTTGCATGTTGCAAGTCCATATAATATTCTGTTGGTTATTATGCTTGCTCACTCAGCTCATACAAATAAGAAAATTGAATCCATATTCCAAAGTGGGAATCCTAAGATCTGAAATCACCTCTTAAATACCGAACCAACCTTTATTCCACGATTGCCCTCCACTTAACAAAGATGTTCTCTTTAAAAATAAAAATCCCCTTCAGCAAGGTGTTCAAATGCAACATTAATAATAAAACCTATCCTTAGGCTATGCAAGTGCCATAAACTGGATCATCTGTGTAATAAAGGGAGTGATAGGCTTGTGGACGTGCCTTAACACTGTTCAATCTGCCAAGTTACATATCTTTTTTTAAACTAGAAGAAAGGTTAATCGAACTGGTTTCACCTCAAAAAAATATTTGTAATTATTGATTGCAATTTTAGCGTCCATCTATTTTATATTTTTATTTTTGACTTAAATAGTTTTTGTAGTTGTGACAAGGCTACTGAATATGTGAATCACTAACAACTTAGTTATGTGTTTGGTTAAATGGGAGATATGAGGAAAAAGCATATATTGCTTCAATCATCGCTATCACTGTGAGTCTCCCTTTGTAAATAGTTCTGTTATATTTTTTTATACACGAGGTGGCAGTATTTGGGTCTGTAGTTCTTTATTTTGCTTTTCGCCTTGACCCAAATTAAATGAACCCTTTAGTTTTTCACATGTTAAGGCAATCTTTGCCTATTCTTTTCTTAATATTTTTTCAGAGGGTTAAATCAATAACCAATTATGATGCTACACTTTTGCCTTGACAAAAATTTCAATTAATCATGAATAGCAGTGAAGCAAATGAATATTGCTGAAAATGTATATTTGATCTACTTCCCACGCATAATAGCCAATTGTCACCTTATATCAAAATGTGATCTTTTTTTATATAAATGTTAAATTTTATTTTAATAGGAGATTTTCTTACACTTTTTAGGTTTAAGCAAATGTGATTTCTAAGTTGAGTATTTGATTATTGTTTTCTTGATTTAGAGGGGTTACTTCTATAAAAGTAATATGCATCTTTTGTTGATAACGTGCGTGCATCTTTCCAGGTGCTCATAGATGAACTATTGGTCCATAGTCGGTTGAGAAAGTATTTGCAGATCGTTGATTCTTTTTCTTCACCGGACGAACGTCTATTTAAGCATGGCGCTAATAGAGGAGACTTTGGAGTAATGATGGAAATCATATGTTCTCATTTTTTACTGACAATCTCCGGTGAAGAGGCTCTTCAGGAATTTCTCAATAGAATAACATGGGTTTGTTCTATTAATTCCAAGCCTTTAGAAATCAGTGTCATTGCAGCCAGAACATTGCTGCAAAACCCCATTGTGCTTTCTTCACCCAAACTATTGCAGGCTCATATTGTTTCATTGGTTTATGATGTAATCGGTGTTTGTGTAGATATTGAAAGAATGACATCAGATCCTAGACTTATTGATTCCTACCTTTCGGTTTTCGAAAGCTCCATCATCTTGTACACCCAACACATGTCCATTTTGAAAACCGAGAAGCATTCAACAGATGATAGAGATTCTCTGGTCAACATAAAAAATGAAAGCTCTCACCCTTCTTTTGAACTATTTATTGATCCCACCAAACAGAAGAAACTGAATCAGGTGATAACTACGTTGAATGATTCATGGAATTCAAATCTAAAGAGAATGTTTTTCAAGAGAAAGTCTGACCTTGTAGCTTCCTCTATTGAATACATACATCAGAGCCTGTGCATACTTGACATAGAATGCAGAGATGAAGTTTTATCGTTCTTAAGGTGCATGTTAATGAGAGCTGCTGATGACGTTAACAATATCGAACTGCCTCTTCATAGTGATGCCAGTCTGCAAGATATTTGTCTTCTGGCATCTTTGCTGATGCTAATTAGTAATTCATTGATACAAGCTATTTGGTGTCTAAGATATGGTGGTGATCAACCCAAATCCTTAAAAGACTTGTCTGTTTGCAAGGAGTATGATTTTATTGTGGGAATCATCAGCTGTTTCAAAGAATTCAGTATCCGTCTTCCGATCCAAAAATTCTCTTACAATGTGATGGAAGAAACTCATTCAACAAGTCATAAAGAGTCGAGGTTGATGCTTTTACATTTCTTAGGCTTGTTATCGTTGAGTTTTGATAGTGGGCTTGATTTTTTAGTAAAGAGTTGCCTCTCGGTGATAATGGCTTTGACTAATCTGTTTATTCTTGAAGAGGGTAATATAGATTCCTTGATGTCATTAGTTGATCCTAGTTCATTAGCATCTCAAGGATCTCTCGTCATCTACAACCAGGTGTGTGTATCTATATATATACTTATATGTATATTCTCCTTTATCTTGTTTGTTGTTTTTAAATTTCTGTCTCCTGTGCACAGTCTGATTATAAAACATGGTGCAGGCTCCGGTGTCCCAATATCCTACACTTAAGATGGCAGCAAAATTTCAAAAGATTCGGACACTCTATGCAAGGTAAAAGTGCATGTCAATTTATGCTACTGGTTGAACAGAAATATGCTTAATATGCAAGCTTACATGTTAGATTTGACAAAAATATATTCACATGTGATAATCACTCTACTGTTGCATCAAATCTATGTGAATATGAACTTGTTTGTTTTTAAAAGGATTAGAAAACTAAAAATTTCGATAAGAACAAGAAACAAAAATACAAAACCCATGTTTCTCTTAATTCTACTAGTATTTTTCAATAAAGCAAGTCCTTTTTGGTAGTTTGTGAAGGTTCCTTCTGTTTAAAGAACCCAATCTTATCCAAAATTTTGAACCTAGCGGTTTTAAATATTAGCTGACCCAACTAACATCTAGACCAAATCTTTGAACCTAGCGGTTTTAGTTTCAAGAGTCGATGCCTGGTTGGAGATCAAAGCATACGGCTTGTTGCCTCTTTCTAACTTTTTTTCCAAATTTTAGCACTGCTTTTCGTATTTTCAAGTTGTTCTTCTTATGTTCTTTCTCCGCAATATTTTATTTTTTTCAAAATTATGCTGGACACCACCCCTTTGTTTTGCACACTTTGTTTAGAGGTAAGGTCTGCATACATCTCACCTTTTAGAGGGACTTACTGGGTTTGTTTAACAGTTCCAATTGATTTCCTTTTTTCTGCTACTCAGCAATGCTTCGGATGCAAACAATTCCATGGTAACGGAAGATGTGGGATCGGTTGAATTAAGCATGGAGTGTGTTGAAGAAACTTGCCGCGGCGAGGTGTATCTAAAGATGAGATTACAAGGGTCGTGTGGTGTGGATGATTTCGATGATTTAGCCGATTTCGTGGAGTGCAAGAAGGGTAAAGATTACGCTGATTGGTTAAAGAGTCGAGATAAATTCCGAGAAAAGAAATTGAGCAAAGGGGTGAAAAGAAGATGGGAGAAGAAGAAACAAGCATGGAGATCCATGAGAGGGAAGACTTAGAGTTTACATTTTTACTGTATAGGAATATAATACATGGAGATCATTAAAGAACTGCTGCCCATCTCCTCTAACTCTAGGTAGGTTGTATAAAATACTTGTTTCTCTAATATGAAACCCATTTCACATTATAAACTTGAAGTTAATTAACAATCATCACCATCATTCAATTTGGCGGATTTTTGTCTTGTTATGCTTAACTATTCTACAGAAGACAAAAATTTCTCCAAGTCCACTATTTGCATCGGCTTTTATATTTACTACCAACATGATAATTTTCAAAAATTAATCAATATATTGATATCAACAGTAGCAACTATGTTTTGCTCTTTTTTTAACTTTCAAATGGTTAAATATACATACATACATATATATATATATA
>LUCG01215261.1:0-12908 GCA_001633085.1 Carthamus tinctorius | reverse complement strand
TTTTTGGTTACTATTTTTATTTAATGGCGTTAAAAATGTCGTATTTTGAAATGAGGTGTTACACCAAGGATCTGTTTTGAGTTTAACATGCAGCAGAGACAGCTTCTGCCCAGAATGAAAAAGGTAGTCTAGAGGCATTCAACATGGTTCTTGCAGCTTCAACCAGTGTCCTGTTCTTCCTTTCTACAACTCCATTCTGTTGAGGTATCTTCGGGGCTGAGAAATTGTGGGTGATTCCAACAGAGGCTAGGTACTCTTCAATCACAGAGTTCTTGAATTCTTTGCCATTACCACTCCTTAGTACCCTAACCTGAGAGCCATGAAGAACTTGAAGTCTTTTTAAAAGATTGATTAGTATAGAAGGAACTTGAGATTTCTTTCTAATAAATTCTACCTAAGTAAATCTTGAAAATTCATCAATAAGCACCAGAATGTACTTCTTTCCTCCAAGACTTTGCAGTGAAATGGGTCCACAAAGATCCACATGTAACGTTGGAGTTCCTATGATTCCACAGCTACGCTGAGCCGATAACCAAACGCACTCAATTCAAGCGTAAGGGACTACCCCCCTCTGGAACACGCTCTTCTCAATCGTCAATTGCACATTAACTGGAAAGGTTGGTAGCCATGACCAATCTTCTGACGCAATGTTGGGGATAGTATACGGCATCTACTTCGACCTACCATTGGATTTTGCACAATTGATAGGTCTAATAAAAAAGAAGTGTGCTACACAGAGGAGTGCAAGAGAGAGGTCTGCAATCGCAAATCCTAATTTGGTGCTACAAAGATTCCTAGGCCTAATCTTCGCAGAGGAGCTAGCGGTAGAGCTTCCAGTGGTAGAGCCGTTTGTGAAGATCTACAAAATGAAGGAGTTCAAGCCAACTCTTCATGATAATTGGTACCAACACTCCTGACATCTTCTAAAGAAGATGTTAGGGTACGTGAGTGTTAAGTCGAGGGAGATCTACATTCGTGGAAACAGGACACCAGAGCCGGTGCCTGTAACCCCTCCACGCATAGGATTCCAAATAGGGCAAATTATAATATTTCCTAGGACGACTGAGGGTGTTATGGGGGTGCCCGAAGAGGTGAGTGAGGTGAGAGTATAAACCACACCCACTAGAATAGATAGAAGTGAGGATATCCCGGTGAAAAAGAAAAAGAACCCAAGTAAGAGACCTGTAGAAGTAGAGGGTCCAACAGAGGCTGCCAAACCCACGAAGAAGGGTAAGGCAAAAGCGACAGAGGCTCCTCGTCATAAGACCCCTTCTCCTCCAAAACATAAGAGGAAGAGGAAGTTGAAGAAGGCCGTGACAGCAGAGGAGGTGATTCCGACAGAGGTTGGTCTCTCTGAGGAAGAATCACCAGAGGTTCAATTGGTACAGAAGAAGACCAAACGTGCCAAAGATACTTCAACAAAAGAGCTTATTGAAGTGTCCTGGTTCACACACACACACACACACTTCAGAGGGATATTCTAGAGGAGTGGACCACTCTTGAGCATGAGGACTTCACAACCTTTAAAAGGATGAAAGAGGCTGAGATTGCTGGTGTAGAGGTAGTCAAAGAAGGAGAATTTGAGGGTAAAAAAGATGCCTATGGCACACAACCAAGCCCAACTCCCAGTGCAACCCACATCCCTACGAGCCCTATTCTAGAGGGACCTCGTATTGAAGAAGGAGCGCACACTGCGATCCCAACCCCAACCAGCTCCTCAGAAGACATTCTTTCGTCTGCTAATGGTTTACATATCCGGGAACCCTTACCTACCCCATCCCACAAAGAGATGAGGATGAGTATATAAAGATCCAATTGCCCACGAATCTATTACCACCTTTCACAGAGGCATCTGTTGCCTCTCCTCACATGAGCGAAACCCAAGGTGCTTTAGAGGCACATGTAAGGTATACTAAGCCTCTGGGTCTAGAACACCCAGGGACTCCACTTGACCTCTCTGCCAAGGATAGCTCTGAACCATCCCCACGGCATGATGTCAATAGAACTTTGGTAGGCTCTTCTCTAGAGAGAGTTCAAAGATCCGAAGGAACTCCCCGAGAAGGTAAGATTAAGACAACCTCTATGGGTGCCACACACTCCGTGGCTAAATCTAAACCATGTGTTCGTTTAGATGATACCCCGAATGCCTATGTGACGAAGGAGGAGTTTAAAACCTTTGCCATAAAGGTGTTCACTAGGTTGGATGAGTTGAAAATCTCGTCCTCCTCTCAGTCCTTGATCGTAGACGCACTTAAAGCCAGCATAGAGGCTCTGAAGGCTCTCTCCTCTACAACTACGAGTTTACAACTCAAGGTTGACGCTCTTCAGACCACCCCAGTCACCAAAGAAGATCTATCCAGCGGCTTAGCTTCCATCTCCCTCAATGCTGACTCAGTGAAGACGCTCAAGGATGAGCTCACAGAGGTTGCTGCAACATATGCCTTTGATGTAGCGATTGATGGTTATTGCGACTACTCCAAACTCAAGGATGAGATCAAGAACATGGTCAACTCTACCATGGTTCTTGGTCAAGAGTCCTCGTCCTCAAAAGCTAACGTCAACCATCTGGCTACTCGCAGAGATCTCGAGGCCATGGTTGAGGCTCTCTCTAACTTTGTCAAGGATAACAACCATGCCATTCTCTCCGATATTCGATCTTCTCATCAAGACACCGCCACACACATCAGATCAAGCACCGACCGACTGATCACAGAGGGCACTACTTTCAGAACCGATCTTTGCAATTCTGTCAACACCTTGAAGTTTCGGGCCAATCTAAACGTCAACGCCCCTGTGGTCTCTGCTGAAAAAATAATCGAGAAGCTGGAGGATACCACCAAAAGTTGTCTACGAAGACTCCGTCGTCAGCTGCCACTACATACGCGATTGAGGCTTCGAAGCCTTCAGGCCATGATGATCAGGGAGGTAATGACCCTGACCATCATGAGGGGGAGAAATGCTCAAGTGCACCCGCGCAGAGGCCACTGAGGATTGTCACCTCTGCCAATGAACTCTTCACGGGAAGTAAGCCTTCTGAAGGCACTTCTTCTGGAAAGAACAAAGGCAAAGGTAAGTCAGTCGCAGAAGACACCTCCCCGGTGAGGAGTGAAGACCTGGAGATCACAAGTTCTGATAGTGATATCCAAGGTTCTGACGACGATGCTCTCTTCTACAAGATGAAGAAATCAATGACTTTCCAAGAGAGCAAAGTCACTCCTAGCATTGCGGCTTGGTTAGCAAAGAAGTTTGGGATGGATCTTATATCAGAGAACACGGGTGCTGGAGAACCATCGAAGAAGCCAGTAGTAATCGAAGCAGACACAACGAAGAACACCTCTACAGGGACCTTTGATACCTTAGCCGAAACATCAATCCTATCACCACAGAGGGACCTTCATAGAAGATACTTGAAGATATAGATACTTCTGCAAGGATTGAAGAGGCTGCTACTGAGTAGATAGAGAAGGGAAGGGTCAATGTAATTCTTGACAACATGAACCAGATCCCCGTGGTTCATCCTCGCACCCTAGAGCTTACGAGTTTAAAATAAACGCATCGATACATGTATACTTCTGATGCTCCTGCAGAGTATAATCCAATTCTCACAGGGATGCCTAATCTAGATGCACAACTCAGATTTGTATGAACAACGAAAGCCCCTGGTGAAGTATTCTCGGCGATTGGGTTCTAGATACATGTATACTTCTGATGCTCCTGCAGAGTATAATCCAATTCTCACAGGGATGCCTAATCTAGATGCACAACTCAGATTTGTATGAACAACGAAAGCCCCTGGTGAAGTATTCTCGGCGATTGGGTTCTAGATACATGTATACTTCTGATGCTCCTGCAGAGTATAATCCAATTCTCACAGGGATGCCTAATCTAGATGCACAACTCAGAGTTGTATGAACAACGAAAGCCCCTGGTGAAGTATTCTCGGCGATTGGGTTCAAGGAATTAAGCGAGATCAAGCTCTGTATGATGGCCAACAAGTCTATAACCTGCACAAGATTCATTGTCAAAAGAGAAGACATGCAGAGATACATGTTCTCAGCGCTGACTTCCACAACCTCTGTACCTACGACTTTCCTTGGCTCTACAACATCCTAAACAGATATATTGAAAAGAAATCTGCATATACTATCTCTCTTCAGAGGTTAGTAGAGGTGACGAGAGCTCAAGTTATGTTCAACAACAAGAAGGATTTTGAGGTAGCTCTACAGTTGGGCTCTGACAATCTTCGACTTACGCCACCAGAAAACCGTCCTCCTTAGATCGTGAGAGTGCAAGCCAACACTTTCGTTCACAACCCTCTATTTGGCTTTGTCTACACCAATGAAATGGAATTCAAAGATTTTTCAACCCTCTTGAAGCTCAGGAGTACTCTGATAAGACCCTACTCAGGATCTATCATGCAGCCCTTGATGAAGTGGATAAGAGAAGGTTAAGAAAAGAAGAAGTAGATGAAATAATGCAAGCAATAGAAGGGCAAGTGAACTACAGGGCTTTAATTTTCAAGTTATACACTGTAGTTAAGCATGAATTTCTATTCCCTGTAAATGATTCTGCAAACTCCTTGATAAAGTAGATTTGTTTTTTCAGAGTATTGTAATTTTTGTAATAGCCTTTGGCTATCTTTGAACCTTAGTGAAATATCTTTTTGCAGAGGATGATACTAATAACCTCTTGTATTTGAGTCAACTTTACATTCTATCCTTAGTGTATGCATGTTTCATTTCTTCAATACTTAGGGGGAGATTGTTAGCTCTAGAGTTGGCAAAAGAAGTATTGAGAAATGACCAAGTATGAAGTTGACAGAAAATGAAGTCTTAGAGGTTCATAGAGGTCTTCGTCAGAGGACTATACGCATACAAGTAATAGACGACAGAGGCTCTGAGATAGTTCATAGAGACTCTGCAATTTCCAGCCTCTGAAGAGTCATTCTTTACTGATTCAAGGGACTTAAAGACCACGTGCTTTACACGTGAGGCAATTATAACGAACTACTTTCCGTGCAAGTTGTGAAGTGTATACGTGTCATTAGTCTATTTGATTATCCTTGTATTCGACTAGTATAAATACTAGATCGTCCCTTGTATTTAGTGTACGCTTAATTGGAATAGAAAATCTTCGAGCAAATTCTCTCACATACTATTGTGTGTTATTGGTGTTCTTCATAGTTGTTCTTTGTTTAATCGTGTTATTATTTCATCGATTTTGATCACACACTCATACTTGATACATTCTAGTTCTTCCGCTACAATTAAACATCTATTAGTAAGGTTTGAGTGATAATTTGTATTGCAAACAACCAATTGGGATCCTACAGTTACAGTAGGTGATCTTACGTTACAATGACGAAAATAATAGTGGTCGTATGAAAAGTATAATAGATCGGCAAAAAGCTCGAGAGAGAACAATGCGGGTGAATTCTTGATAGCCGAGAGAGTTGTTGTGTGTAGTCATCTTTGAGCTTGATGTTTCTTGTATAGGCTGATTTGTAAGTGCTCCGGCAATTGTTGGCTCTTTAATAATAACGGTCGTAACGGTCGGATCCTTATTAATTGCTTATTGAATCTCGGTTGACGGTTATGTCCGTTGAATATTAATTGTCTTTAATACACTTTAATCCTGCATTAAACCAATAACTAAAACAAAGGCTATCGTTAAGAATCAAGGATCTTGTGTTTTCTTACAATGGTCAGTCGCTGGTCGTTTGATAATCACATGATGGTCTTTTGATTCGTACGACAACATCCATATGTCAAACATATTTCACAGGAACTTATCTTAATACAAGATATTTACTTCTACTGAAGTCTTATAATTCCTATCATCGTCGTGATGTGTAGATTTTTACCCAAACAGATAGAGACTAAATTGAAACACGAAACAAAATTAATTTTTCGAGTTTTCTACTTAGATTTTAGATGCTTTGCCTTGCATTGCGTGCGAGTACATATCTAGTAATATATCATATAGTATATATAGATTTGTCACTATAAGTAAAGCCTTAAAAAACGTTATGACTTTGTCGTGGCTCCTAAGATTTGAGAACTGGTCTTGTCGTCACGCTACACCTTAGGCCATCTGTAGCATTACTCGGGTAGGGGGCGGGTTCAATGGACATTTCAGCAGGTTTGAAATATTGGTGGTACTCCCAGGGTGGGTAGTACCCTGCAAGCTTGCGGGTAACGGGACAGGTTTTCAAACCCTCCCAACCCGCTAGATCTCTTTTTCTCTTTCTCTCTTTTAAACATATATTTTAATTTAATAAAAAAACGGTAAGGGTATGAGGGTGAAATGTGTGTGGTACCCTACTTGAGGGTTTAGAGGGGTGGATGAGAAAACCTGATGTGGCACTAAGGTGACTTGAAAAGTTGGGGTATAAAAGGTTGGTGCTATGGATGACCTTATGCCATTTAAAATGTGGATAAAAAAAAGAAAAAGTTATAAAAGAATGAAAACAACACTCGTTTAATGGAATTCTTTAAACAATCATTAAAGAAAGGGATCAAACATAAAAACAACTACATCGACCTTGCAAATAGGGCTTGTAAGTGAGGTGGCAATGCTACATGGTAAATATGTGTTGCAAGTATTTGTAAAGCTTTCAACTCTTGCTAGAGCTTTCAATTCCATGTATAGATCCCACTTCTTTATTTATTTATATAAATAACATATTTTAACTAACTTTGTAATTAAATTAATTATTAATATGTCTATTAAATTTAATTCATTTATAAACTGTAATTAATCAGTTATTTAGGGAATGGAAATGAAAATGCAAATGAGAATGCAAGAGAATGAGAATAGAAATAAGTATTGTATTGATGTTGTTTGGTTAACCTAATATAATCAATGAAAAATTGTTTCATATTAAAAAAAATGTTTTTCTTCAACTTGAAAATACAAAAGATTTTCCATTTAACATGAAGAGATGAAACCACATATTGGAAAAAAAACTAAGTAGAAATAAAATTTCCATTTCCCCTAATTTGGTCAGGAATGAAATTAATGGATCTACATGAATGATTCAATTATATAATATCAGACCAAGCAATAATTTTTATTTTGATTTCTATTCCTTACCCTATAATACCCTAACCAAACGCCCTTGTATTTTATAATATTATAAATTAATTAAGTAAACACTATTTTAAGAAAAAAAATTAATTTTGATGCAGATATAAATGTATTATAAACTCCAATAACCATTTTGTAATATCAAAATCATAAATATCTTATGAATTCTTAAAAAAAAAAAAAAGAGTTGAAGGGTCAACGTCACCCACTTTTATACCAGGATCCGGTTCTGTCCGTCCATTTTACGTTGTGATGATGGATTTGTTTTCTTGTTTGGTTTATTTGAATTTGAAAAAGAAATTAAAGTTAAAAGAGTAAAATATTTAATTAAAAATAAAAAGAGAGACTATTAATACATTGACACTCTGTTTTCATTTATCACATCTCACAACCATAAACCAAATTCAAAAATCAAAATCCAGATAAACCAATCTTGATTCCTCCTCCTCCTCCTAGTAATTAGTAGAATTAGTAGAATAGTAGTATTAAGTACCATGATGGCAACAAAAGCATCTGCTGCATCCACCACAACCACAAGAAAAGAAGGGCATGGCCTCCTTCTAGGAAGGTTTGAGATCGGAAAACTTCTTGGCCATGGTAGCTTTGCCAAAGTCTACCTTGCTCGCAACGTGAAAACCAATGAATCCGTGGCCATTAAAGTCATCGACAAAGAGAAGATAATGAAAGGCGGCTTAATCGCTCACATCAAACGCGAGATCTCCATCCTCCGCCGTGTCCGACATCCAAACATCGTCCAGCTCTTCGAGGTAATGGCCACTAAGACCAAAATCTTTTTCGTTATGGAATACGTTAGAGGCGGCGAACTCTTCAATAAAGTTGCCAAGGGTAGGTTAAAAGAAGAGATCGCCAGAAAGTATTTCCAGCAACTCATTTCCGCAGTAGGGTTTTGTCACGCTCGTGGTGTTTTCCACCGAGATTTAAAACCCGAGAATATCTTATTGGATGACGACGGTGATCTCAAGGTGTCTGATTTTGGTCTAAGTGCCATCTCTGAACAGATCAGAGGTGATGGTTTGTTCCATACTTTTTGCGGAACTCCGGCTTATGTTGCGCCTGAGGTTTTGGGGAGAAAAGGCTACGAAGCTGCAAAGGTTGATATTTGGTCTTGTGGGGTGATTTTGTTTGTGTTAATGGCTGGATACTTACCGTTTCATGATCAGAATGTAATGGTGATGTACAAGAAGATCTACAAAGGGGAATTCCGTTGCCCGAGATGGTTTTCTTCCGAATTAACCAGATTGTTAAAACGCCTGCTTGACACGAATCCAGAAACCCGAATCACTATTCCTGAAATCATGGAAAACAAGTGGTTCAAGAAGGGGTTTAGACATATTAAGTTCTATTTCGATGATGATAAGTTGTGCAGCGTGAAAGATGGGGAGGTTGAAGACGATGGGATTGATTATTCATCGGATCAGTCTTCATATTCGGAATCAGAAAGTGAAACTGAGAATAGGAGGCGGCTAGCTGCTGCTACCTTACCTAGACCTGCAAGTTTGAATGCTTTCGATCTGATTTCATTCTCTCGTGGATTTAGTTTATCCGGGTTGTTTGAAGACGGAATGGAGGAATCGAGATTTGTTTCAGGGGCACCGGTTTCCAGCATAATTTCAAAGCTGGAGGAGATTGCTAAAGTGGTTAGTTTTGCAGTGAGAAAGAAGGATTGTAAAGTTAGTTTGGAAGGGTCAAGAGAAGGAGTGAAAGGTCCGTTAACAATCGGAGCTGAGATATTCGAATTAACACCTTCGTTAAGAGTGGTAGAAGTTAAAAAGAAGGCAGGAGACAAAGGGGAATACGATGACTTCTGTGAACGCGAATTGAGACCCAGATTGCAAGAACTTATGTTAACCCAATCAGCCGAACCTTCGTATTTGCCTTCGGATACGGAATGAAAGATGAAAACAAAGGGTACTGTCTCGTTCTGTTTTCATACTTGTTGTGGTGATTTTGTTTGTATGATAATCGATCTTTTAGATATGTTTTTCTATGCTTTGCTTAAAATGCTAATTGAGTAATTGGTGGTTGTTACTCCACAAGGCTTGATGATGATTGTATACTGTAAATGATCTATAAATTTCACAACTTCCCTTTGGTTCCCAATTGTTTCTAAGCTATCTGGTAATCTGCTTCATATAGTTGAACTTATGAGTTTTGTTTCTTTTATGTCTACCATCGTTCCTACTTTAGAAATTGTTTTTCCATGATACTAAGAATCCTCAGTGTTCTATTTCAAATGTCAATCAGGACAAATTTCAAGTTCTTGGAAGTAGAGTTATTCTGTAAAGATTGGATGAGGAGTCACTTTGGTATATTAAATAGATGGTAAGATTGTTTGAAATTTTGCATTTTGGATTCATTCCAGACTCTTTTCTTTTTTATGGGATGTAGTTGGTTTTTGTTAGATTTATGGGTTTTCTTTTTGCTACAAAAAAGGTTTGACATACCAAATTTCTGGGGAGGATATAGAAATGGACGACCATTATGAGCCTAACATTTTCCATGGGCAGTGTTTCGGAAATATTTTTGTTTTTCGTCCATGAAATCATTTTGCTTTGTTAGGATTCATAAATCAATATTTATAGTTTTTTTTGTCTTAATTTGATGATTGAAAGACGAAGATGTTCAGTGGGGAGAGCTGTCTTGGTTTAAATGATCAATGGATTCAATACGTGTGTAATTGTATACTAATATGATCAAGTTTAAGGAATCATCCTTTGAAAGCATTATTACTAGTTTTTGTGTGTTGGCCTTACCTTACCTTTTGTATGTTTTTAATATACCTACTCTACTCGTTACATGTTTTTTATATTCTACATGTCATTGTTCCTTTTATCATTGGCCTCCCACTATTTCACAAGCCGGAGTCTTACAGAAATGGGCATTCTAAATCCAGGTTAGGTTTGCATACTTTTCACCCTTTAAACCCTAATTTCGAGTGAAATTTAGAAGATCATTTTGTTTTTTTACCATGAGGACATAAGTTTTAGTGGGATTTATTGGGTGAATAAATATTTAGAGAGTCATGGAACATTACTATGTTTAGCTTCAATGTGACATTGAAATGCAGGCAGAAATCTAAGAGTTTGAGATCCCTTTATCTTTGTTAGAACTTAAAAAGGGTTTTTGAATTTATTTATAATATTGTTTGTCTTATAAGTCAAAGAAAGGAAAGAAGTGGTAGGTTTCCCACAACCTATCATGGTGGGTGGTGACTTGCCTTCCAATGGGCATGTGCCATTTAATCTTTCCTCCATCGTTTTCATGTTTGTTTTTCCTAATTTTGTCGGATTTTACGGTTCTTCAACCTTCCTTGGTTGACCATGGATGGAGCCTTGGCCGAATTTTGCATTTCCACATCCATCTAGGGTCGTAAGGACACGAACCCATGTCTTAGTAAATGAATTGTTAGCTGAGACCATGTTTCATGGTCTCATATGCGCCCACCCTCGTGTTTGGTTTTTGTAAAATAGTAAAAAAAACCCTGTTAATTTTAATAATAAAAGTTTTGCTAAGACTTTTTGCAAGTTTTAGGTTCTAATTTCACAGTTGTTTTCAGCTCATTAGAAGTCATTTCTACTAGCCAAAGGCCTAAAGTTTGTGTACTATATGACCATGTCGGATAATCATAAACTAATTTATTCTTTTGCCATTTGGTAGAGCTAAAAACCAGATTTTCTAATGCTAAAATAGATTGCTTATTGGTTTTGGTTTTGTTTTTCAATTATTTTTATTTTAAATATGGCACTTGTATTTACATACACCGCACTTATGTTTTTCTTTTAGATCATTTATTTAACTTATGAGTTAGTGTTTTTGTTAAACTTGAATAGTTTGTTGGTTAACGTATATGATAATAGTTAGCTTTTTAGCTAACAACTAATGTATGGGTTTCTTTTTGAAACATGATTTGACCAAGTAAAGGAGTAAGATGGACAGTGCAAAATCTTTTGGATGAGAATTAGAATTAAAATTTTGGTCTTGCTTATAGTCGCAAGTTGCAACATAACTCATAGTATCCGCTTTCCATAGAAACTTTCATCCTTAATGTGAAATGACCAAAGTGGCCTCAAAGATATGAGTTAGGGTATTTTTGTAAATTTTTAGTGGGTGTTTGATGAAAAATGATGGGAATTTGCCTTTACTAATCAAATTAGCCGACCTAATTGGTATTTTGCCATTTTTCTATCATTTTAACTTGAATAGCATTATATCCGTAAAACCTAGGTTCGTTTGTTACAGACCTAGCTAAAAAATGAAAAAAATGAATTTGATCGATTTTTCTTAAATTTATTACCGACCCAGGTCCGTAAAACCGGACTCATATTTTTTTAAGGATCTGATTTTCTTTATGTTTTTAGCGCGGTCCGTAAAAAATAAAACCATAACTTACGAACCAATGACGTTATGGTATAACAGAAAAGGGAATGGCAAAAGTATCAATTGGGTTGGATGGTTTGGCTAGTAGAGACAATTTTCCAAAAAAATCTCAAATACACAAATGACGAATGTTATGTTCTTTCATTGGTGGTAAAATTGATATAATTGGCATATACCTATCCTGCGTTTGACCATGCCACCATGCCTGCATATATATTATAGAATATTTGTCAGAATATTGTAAATTTATATTATTTATTTTAATTATGGTGTCTTTTGATTTAGTAAGTGTATTCGTGAAGTGCAGTGCGATCCAATCTTGATTTGAAAGCTAAAAATTTATATCCTCAGTCTTGTTTCATGATTTGTTCAAAATTCTTTACCTATCTCAATTTTACTACTATGTTTTGGTTGGTTTTGAGAAGTGAGTGTTATCAATATTTTGGAGTATAATGTTGTATTGGTAAGCTTCAACATTTTCCTTGTATTTGAATGTACTTATCTGCTGATAATCACTTAGCTTTATGAAGCTTTAAGAAATAAATTTGAATTTTAACAACAATGTATTTTTAAATTATCCTTTCTTAGAGTATTGTACATTAGGTCATGCGTAGCAGAACCCTCCCCAGTTCTCCCAACTCGATTGTCACATCAGCGCCACATCAACTTTTCCATAATCCCACAATAAGCCCTCTAGAGCTCTCTCTGATTAGTACCCGAACCCTCCCAACCAAAATACCCAATACAATTAAGAAGAAAAAGAAAAAAAGAGAGTGTGAGAGAGAAAGAGAGCGCTGTGGGAGAGGAAGAGAGCGTTGTGGCATTATCGCTGGAGCCCGATGCCGCCGAACCCGCTAGCGGTGTACCGGAGACCCCCAAGCCCGCCCAGCCTACCGGTTTTGAACCCGCCGAACCTAACCCATTGATACGGATAGCCTTAGAACAATCTATCCATTATAGCAACTTGTAGCTTTTTTGAAGAATTTTAATAGATTCGCAACCTGAAACCGCAGCGGAAAATATAACTATTGGTTACGAAAACAGAAAACTTTTTGTAACATCCCGCTTACCTCAACAACAATATTGTCCGCTTTGCCTCACTGGCTCACGACTTTGTTTCTGGCGACCTGGTGAGGACTTCCCAGGAGGTCACCCATCCTGGTACTACTCCCACCCTAGCACGCTTAACTGCAGCGTTCCAAGAACCTGCAGTCGTGTGGCCCTAAAACGCATTGTTGTTAGGAAGACCAAGATATTACTTATAACACCCAGCATCACTCCTTTCCACGGCCGATATGGGATATGCCTAAGGTGTTAACATCCCGTCTACCTCGACAACAATATTGTCCGCTTTGCCCCACCGGCTCACGGCTTTGTTTCTGGTGACCTGGTGAGGACTTCCCAGGAGGTCACCCATCCTG
>LUCG01215145.1:0-11941 GCA_001633085.1 Carthamus tinctorius | reverse complement strand
TATATATATATATAACCAACAAATTGATATCTACAAGTTACAAAACAGTAAAAATACACATTACAATAAGTTTTACATTAATCCAAACACATTAAAGAAAAAACAAATAAGAATGAGTTTTACACGTAATTTTTTTTAAAACAGGGTCAACCGGTTTTTACCGGTTCGATCCACCCGATAAACCACTAAACCGGCCGGTTCAATCCGGTCCTTAAAAGTTAAAACACCATAAAACCGATCACATTTGACCCGGTCCTTTCACTGGTTCCCAATTTCAACCGGTGTTTAAAACGTTGCTGGCAATATGAGCATGTTGCTTGGTTTCAGATCACAATGGACTTGAGTTACTTGCAAATTAATTTATATATCATGACTCAGACTTCTCTCAAATCACATGTAAACGGTTTATGGCATAAAGCAAAATAATGTAGGTTTATGATCGAAAATCATAAACCTAAAAGAAAACATTAACACAGAAGGTAAGAAAACAGGATGGACTTCTATCATGCATGCAAAGAGACGTTTAGAAACATCTAAATTCACTAAAGTGGTGCCTGAAAAACTGTTCGCAGCAAGAAGCTCATTTCCAGCAATAAGATTGTTACAAAAATTCTTGAAAATTAGGCCTACAAGGGAAGGGGATTCGGTAATGAAACAACCATCCCACATGAAATTTACCTCTTCTGACCCTTAAACATTGGCCTTAATACATGCTTCCTCAACCAATTCAGCAGCAACTCCAACATAGTTGTGGGGGGTTAACCTCAGGAGCTCTGTCTTCGCTTCCACCGGTATTTCTAACCCGTTAATAAATTCCGTAATGCTCTCTTTCGTAACTGCTCTTCCTCTCGTAAGTTCCTTTAGTTTCTCATAAGGCTCCTCAACACCATATCTTCTCATCACCTACACACACACACACACAAAATTTGGTTTTCTTGTAAGTACACAAACATCCACCAACTTCTCCAAATGTGAAATCCCATATCTATTTCCATAACATCTAAATGAACAAAAAAGAACTCCATACAAGAATATATATATATATATATATATATATAAAACAAATTCCGCAATCGTTTCAATGAAGATAAAGATTTGAAAGCAAGATATACATACTGTCTGTATTGGTTCAGCAAGAACCTCCCATGAGTTGTCCAGGTCCTTATTTAAGGCAGCTTCATTCACCTACCACAAAAGAAAAGGGATTAAAACAAGCATAAAGCTACTAGAAAACCTTCCCCTTTTCTTTTTCACAAGACATTCACATTCACTTTGAATTCTAACCACACAATCTACGTGTGTGTGAAATCTCAAAAACCAATTCATTGTGGGTTAGAATGGCCACAAAGCAACTTTGAAAGCTGGCATTACATCTTATATATGCATAAACATTCAAACAGAATTTTATGTTTCACTTTATTTGATTTTAATTGGCGTCTACAAGAAAAGTTTAATTTGCCCGGGCATAGAAAACCTTTCATGAAACATCAAAAAATTAAATTACTTTATTACCTGAAGCTTCCCAATTCCTACTAGTGCGCTCTTGTATGCCAGAAGTGAATAGCCCAACCCCACACCGATATTTCTCAGAACAGTAGAATCAGTCAAGTCACGCTGCAAACGTGATAGCAATTTGTTATGCTAAGTAAATGATTGCATAGCGATGGCAAAAGCATCATGATCATATACGGTACCAGAAAACTTAAGTGAAGTAGGCATTGCCTCACAATCCTGCTGTTTAGGTGGATGTGTGTGTGTGTAACTTATAAGTTAAATGAATATATACCTGCCAACGTGAAATAGGCAACTTCATGCTTAAATGGTCTAAAATTGCATTAGCTATTCCAAGATTGCCTTCGCTGTTTTCAAAGTCAATGGGGTTCACTTTGTGAGGCATCGTCGATGATCCAATTTCACCAGCCTTAGTTACCTGCACAACTATTTACAATGTCAAGATCCAATACTTACTGTTAAGGAGTACTCGATATTATTACAAGGAAGTACTTGAAATGTGCACCTGCTTGAAGTAGCCCACAGAGATATAGGCCCATATGTCTTTATCAAAATCAAGTAAGATGTTATTAAAGCGAATGAATGAATGGAAAAGCTTAGCCATGTAGTCATGAGGTTCAATCTGCATCAAAGATATAGTTCCAGATATATCGTCAACAACTACATCAACTTCAGATAATTGTTTTAATTTACAGCTCATATATAACCAACAGTCATCAAACATGTCTAAGGTCATCATGAATTTATGATTGAAGAAACAGATAAGAAAGCTCTGCTAATTACCATTTCAAAATGCTAGTAAGATGTTTATTATTTTAAATTTAGGACAATAGAACAACGAGACCAGATTAAGGACCTCCACTCCTACATCTACTTAATATAATTAGCCAGACAATTATATTAAGTAAATAGGATTGGAAGAAATAAACATATCTAAAGTAGCAATGTGCATAAAACATGCCTGGGTCACGTGTGGATTGAAACTTAATCCAAGAGAGTTCACAAACTGCTCTGCAACCTGCGGCCAATTTACATCAGGATAGGCCACGACATGTGCATTGTAGTTACCAACTGCACCTGCAAACTTCCCCAATATATCTATTTGGGAAATCTCTCGCCTTTCTCTGCTCAACCTCTCAGCAAATATTACCATTTCTTTTCCCAATGTTGTAGGTGAAGCTGGCTACAGAACAACAAAAAATTGGGTGCCCAATTCATATTTACAGATGTCATAAACTAATAGAGATTTCAAAATAAAAACTTCTCCCAATTAGAAAGGTTACATCAGTAAGGCTAAATAATTGAAGGCATCACATAGAGAGTTCAAAATAAAAACTTCTCCCTCTCTTTCATATGGAAGACATCCATTGACAACAAGCAAAAAGTCACAATTGAAAAGAAAATGTACCTGTCCATGAGTCCGAGAAAGCATAGGAACGTGAGCATTAGCCTTTGCCATCGTATATATTGCCTTAAGTAAATCATCCATAACCGGAAGAATGGCAGAGTTAACTGCTTCTTTCAGCATCAATCCATGTGCAAGGTTGTTTATGTCTTCAGAGGTACAGCCAAAATGGAAAAACTCAAGCACCTATAATGAGTACATCAATATCCCCATTAGGAATTTAGGATAGGGAGATCAATTATTGATTCAAATATTCAATCAAGACGTTACATGGTTATCACAAGAGGCACTGCCATTTGACAATAAAAATTCTACGTGGTAGTGTTGAGAGATGATAGATACACACCTTAGCTATTTCTGGATCATCTTGACATTTTGTTTTAAGAAAATACTCCACTGCTTTGACGTCATGGTTAGTTATTCTCTCGATATTCTTCACTTGCATTGCATCAGCATCACTGAATCCATCAATTAATCCTTGCAATTTCGTTTGAGCTTCATTGCTAAAGCTGGGAACCTCAGATACTTCAGGAATTCGTGAAAGCTTTAGCAGCCACTTGATCTAAGTTCAAGGTAAAAGAAACTGAATAATCAAACATCACAAACGCTGTATGTTTAGAAATTATAAGATAACAAAAACACATATAAGAAACTATCAAACATCAAAATCACTATGAGGTATCCAACTTATCTTCCTGTACCTTCAGAATTACACCAAGGATGAGTAACAGTTTTAATACACTTTTAGTTAAAACATGTTTCGAGAATTTATAGCACGAAAAATGGCACAATAACAACCAGATCAACATGATAAGCAATCAGATGAAAATAAGCAACCTACCTCAACCAGGGTCCGATAGTAGATCAGGCCATATTCACTCAAATAGTGGGATAAATCCTTAACCTTACTCCAATAACGACCATCCAAAGGACTTATGGCTGTTAAACTTGAGAGCTCCATCTCAGAAGAAAATTCGGAAGGCTTCACTTTTACCTGAAATCATAAGGGTACTTAGGTACTTAAAGATGTAAACAGTTAATTTGAGTATACAATTCAGCTATTCATTAAAATGGGAACTTAAAAGGTTCCAAAACCATTATCCTCCTTGCAATCAATCGCCTACTGTTTGCTCTATTCAAGTTGAGGATAGTTTGCAGGATCCAGGAAGATTCAGTAAACACTGATGTAAGTACTAAGTACAATATACAAATATAACTATGTAATCGGTACATTGGTTCCTAAAATGGTAAAAGAGCTGATCATACTAAGTAAGAATTAAGTCCCATATACAACCAATAAACAGTGCCCACTTCTTGGTCTTCGGTCTTCCCATCATGAAGAAAGAAAAAAATCAACTTTGTTTTTATTTTGAGATGGAAAGGAGAATCTTGAATAAGCATGCTTTGAACAAAAAATTAAGAAGCAAAAAGAGATGATTACAAGGTGTTAATTTCGAAGTTTCTTTGTCCATTTCAGACCAAAGACAGCTCTTTGATTTTTTGGATTTAATATTTTATACATTTAGATTGATCCTCTAGAAGATGACGAAGAAGATGAATATGAGGATGAAGATGACAGGAATTTACTTCTTTGACCTTTTAAAACCACTAATCTGCATTAACAGTTTTTAAAGAGCACCATTAATTTGAGTAATGTTCACATAAAACATCAATGGCAAAAGTGTTACTTGACGGATAATCTGGTGGCAGGCGCAATCTTTCCAAATTTTATTGGAAACTATATGATATCTAATCAAAGATAAACAAAATACTTGGCATTCTTATGCAATTGTTACATGTTATCGGAGATAGCATACTCGACAGAATATGGATTTCTGTTGTCAGAGAAATTGCTTAACATAATAACTAAACGTACAATGCTTAAAAATATTTAATGATTGAATTTAAAAATTACATAGACAAAGAGAGAACAAGAAAATGATGAGCAGGAAGCTATTAGAAACTAATAGTACAGTAAACAAAAATGATAATAAGTAAATACCTTAATAGGACAAGTCGTTACCTTTTCTACAGCTTCGATATTATTATTGGCTTCCTTCAAGGTTGCTTTGCAAGTGCAACTTTTGCGAGGAAGTGCCACATAAGATGAAGCACTTGAAGTACGGGATTGAGGAAGAACAGATTGTTCATAGAAGGAACTTGCACGAATGAAGTACGATGGTGAACAGCCACCCTCTGATCCTTTAATACAAGCCCCGATTTCCATAATGCGTTAAAAGCTTCAAGAGAATGATGTCAAATCAGAAGGATGGCACTTGATATGGAGAAGGGGGTTAAGTAAAAGAGCAACACTAATCCTCAACTTTTCCAGTATGAAATTATAGGTGCTCAAAAACATGTGAAAAATCTTAAATGGTCTGATACACAACTTGATTCAGCCACGCCTTAACCCAGTAACCCACATGAAATTTGGTGAGATCACATAAAAATAAAGTGATTGTAAAGAAATTGCAACAGCAACAGAAAAGGCCAACACAAAAACATATCATCCAGTTGATCTAAGCATCTATCTACTGTGAATATGAACAAGCAATCAGAATATGTGGTACAAATTAGCAGGCTAATTGCTACAGATAAGAATGGCAGAACTTGTTAATAGAGTCTGGGAACACTATTCTCCTACCCTTCAGTCCTGCCCTTTGCTTATTAAATTTGAGCATGATACTTATCCAAATTCAAAACTGAATTTCATTAGCACTTCAGAATAACTCAAATTCATTAGCAAAATCTTCAAAACAATAAAAAATAGTATCAGTTATAGAGCTAAATGAATTCAGACTTGACATGCAAATTCAAAGTACAACTCTTTTTGCCTAAATTGAGGAAGTACCATTGGACATAAAAACCTCTAAATGCGAGGTCAATCAGGAAAGCAATTGCAGCATACAGAAAGGAAAACAGTCAAATTCGTATATATTTACTAAACCCTAACGCCAGTTATGATTACAGAAAACTTGAATGAACTCTAAAAACTCTAATTCACAAGAAAATTGCAGAAAGACATATCGATGAGGGAGTGATCGAAGAACTAAAACGAGAGCAGATAGAACTCACATGGCGTTAAAGGGAGGGAGGATTCGGGGCCGGAGACGTCGTCAATCGGAGGAGGAGCTCGTTCAGGTGGCGGCGTCGCTCCTAAAGTTTACGAATAACATCTCCAGGCCCACTTGAGCTTTCCTTCTTTTTGTGGAAAAATTACATGAGTTGTCCTGATTAATCAATAATTGTCCAACTTGCACCCTAATCTTTTAAACATGACACATCTTTCCCTTCACATAAAAACCCTGAATGTTTATGTTCTTTTATGAAATTGATCCCGGGACTCTAGCGACCATCTATGTTTCTATTAAAACCGCCATTTATTTGTTTTTCTATACTAACTATATTCTTAAACCAATAAAAGTTCCACTTTCTCCTGAGATATTACACCTTGATCTAGTATATTTGTCATCGTGGCATCGCCTAAAAATCCATCATCTTGCCTAAGATATGTCACTGGAGTGAGCTATTTGTTGGACTCCGTCGTCTTAGATCCAAGATTTGATTCCAAATAAGAGAGACGGTGTAAGGGTTAGGGTAGGTAACAGGCGGGCTTGAAGGGTACCCCCTTGCCTGGTCCTGACCCCGAGCCCCAACGGGTACGGGGATTAACCATCTGTCTCCGATCAACCCTTGTTACCCATCACCGTTTCTACTTGGTTACTCGGACAAGCATTTGCACCTTCAAAGTAGTTAGACAACTTGATGTAGTAGATGCAAATGAAGAACTAAAATCTCAGTTCATGAAGAAGGTGGCTCAAAACCTCAAAACATCCAAGTTCATAAGAAAAAGATGTGTTGAAGAACTGTTATTCTAACATGGACCACTTGGTTGGTTACTCCTTGTAAGCAGGCCATTATCAATGAAGGTAAATTCTTAAGTGATGTCATTGATGATTTGAAAACTTATGTAAAACATGATTCTATTTATGGTTCCATTTTTTTTCTAATCACATGTAAAAAGATTTGAGTTTCAGTCAGGCATAGAAAGGAAGCAAGTCAAATAACCTAGAATCTTATGTATTATATATAATATATTTAAAAAATAATAATATATATATCGGGTACCTAATGAGTCATGGGTATGTCACCCAACCCGAGCTCCGTTTGAGCATACCAGTTTCCCAAAGCCCGTCTTCTGACCTCGTTTTTTAAGGGATTAACTGGCATCGTCCAGATCGGAGTAAATCATCATCCCTGATAAGGGTTTGTATTCTTCTTCCTACAACCACTGTCACTTGCTTTCGTTTCTCCTTTCTCATCGTCGACAATTGGCACCACTGTCACCACCATGACCGTTCTTCACCAGCATCCCATCATTGTTCAGACAATCTAGTCTTTTTATTGTTTTATGTAGATTTAAGTTTTTTGATTTACTCAGTTTTATATAATAATTTTTTTAGTAAACTTGTAGTTTATGTTCTCAATATTCATACAATTTTTACAAAAATCTTGATGAAAAAACATGTCAAATGAAAACCATTGGCATCAAATAAAATGTTTAATTATTCTTTTATTTTATTTTTCGTAAAGAAGATCAAAACTTCAGAGCAGAAAAAGAATAATAAAAAATAAACATTTAAGAGGAAAAAGATGATTAAAAATCAAAGTTCAAGGGAAAAAAGAATATTTTTTGGTGAAGAAGATCAACACTCAAAGGAAAAAAAGAATAATTAAATGGACTAAAATTGCAAACGTATTGAAGTGCCCTCATAGTCATAGCTAGCAAAATAGTTAGGGCCAGGGACCAAACCCAAAACGAAATACAAACCTTGAGAGTTTTTATGTAATAAATAAAGCTTAGGGAGATTTCTTAATTTCCACCAAACCGCATGGACCTAATATGTAATTCACTCAAATACGTATACATTTACATTTATTAATTATTTCAAGACAAACGAAATATATTACTCCTTCCTTATATTTTCTTTTTGTTACTTTATAAATCGTTTTAACAAAGGTAAAAGCATATTCGATGGTATAATTTTAATTTTGATAACCAAAAAGAGAAAGAAAAATCTACTTATATAATACAAATAAACCATCCTCAATATTTCTATTATATTTGATGTTTAATTTTTTTAATAAATAATTTTTTAAGGAATATATAGTTCAATTAACATAAAGTATTTTCAACAAAAATGCATGAAATAATAATAATCATCCATGTATTACAACAGGATCAGTTATCATCACATAGAGCTGAGAGCCACATAAATCTTGGAAAGATGAGTGATAAACCTCACCCCCATACTTTTCAATCAACACCATATCTATCCACTCACCCACTGCCACGTGTCGTCCCATAGCTCCCTGCTTATCTTTTGAAGAAAAACCACCATTCTTCCAAAAACACCAGGAACCTCTGCTGCTTAGAAGCTCAAAAACCAGATCAAAAATGGAGACAGGAGTAGCGTGCTTTGCACGTGCCACAATCTTGCCAACTATTGCTTCCCAACATTCAACTTCATTTGCATCTCCATGGTCCATCTCTCCCTCATTCACCACCAGGGTATATATATGCTTCAATTTCATTGCTTTTTATCTTCATATATTCTGAAAACATTTAAAAATGAAATAAATATTCGTCCATTTGTAACAACTCTTCGCACATAGATAAAGAATTATATTTTTGAGTTCGTTATAAGCTAAAAGTTATGAGCTACCAGTAACTTTTCGTCGTGGTTTTAAGCTGGTTTTGAGATTATATCTAATTTTTGAGAGGTTGATGCCCTTTTATAGAGTTTAAAGTCAAGTTCGTTATTTGGAGAGGCGTTGCGGGTAATGCCAAGATCATCTTTCAAGGTTTCAAAGGCACAAAGTTCCTCGGTTGTGCCGAAATGTGAGATCGGTGAAAGTTTGGTGAGTTTATCTGTCTATTTTAACTTGTTATCGAGATTCTGTTGTGTAACATATTGGAGGTTATATTTGGAGAATGTGAATTTTTTTTGTAGGAAGATTTCCTATCGAAAGCAACCCCTGACAAGGGTTTGATCCGATTGTTGACGTGCATGAGTGAAGCGATCAGGACGATTGCATTTAAAGTCCGAACCGCGTCTTGTGGTGGCACAGCGTGTGTCAACTCGTTCGGTGATGAACAGCTCGCAGTCGACATGCTTGCCGACAAGCTTTTGTTCGATGTTAGTTTCAAACTTGCATATGCTTCTATTTTTACCCTTTTTCTATTCATTCAAGCATTCAAACCGTATGCTATTGACAACAGTTTTGAGTTGTGTATCAATTGTGTTACACTAAGTTGTTAGGACGAAGTTAAGTAACTTAACAAACGAGTTATGTCAACAAAATTGGCCAATCTAATATGACAGAACAAAAAAATCATCTTATTAGCCTTTTTATACAATACTTTTGAAAATTGTCCTTTAAAATAAGTTTTATAGGACTTTTCAAAAGTATTTTATAAAAAGGCTAAAATGTCATTTATTTATTTCTCAATGTTCTGGTTATTAGATTACTTAACTTATTCGATAAACTTTGTTAGGTCACAAATCTTCATTCTAATAATTTCAAACAATTAAGCCATATTAACTATTTGTTACAAAAGTTGAACGTCTTAAAACATCCAATTTTTTGTAATGTTACCTACACACCGAATCAAAACCATCCCATTTAGGTTGTTTAGATAAAAGTATGCTTAATGTCTTTTGAATTCTGTTTTTAGGCGTTGACGCATTCGCATTTCTGCAAATATGCTTGCTCCGAAGAAGTTCCCGAGCTTCAAGATATGGGTGGTCCAGTCGAAGGTCACAACATTACATATCTGAAATCGTATTAAAAGAGTAAACATATGTGATATGTCATCCATCAAATTTATCATCAGTTATTAGATGTTAAATTTGATGTATGACATATATTGACCTAGAGATGCGCTCTTTTTGTAAATATTATAAAAGTTGTAAACTTTGTATATCAATTGCAATCATTTATCTAGTTTAACATAATTAACGTTTCCTAATATAAAACGTTTATCATAATTAATGAACTCTAATCACGTTCCACAAATATTTAAGTCGTAGAAAATAAACATTAATCATCTCCATAAAGGTTGGTTTACAACGTTTACAAAAGAATACCCCTCTATTGACCAAATATAAAATCTTTGCTTCCTGTTTTAACTTGATCGAAAAAAAATATGAACCAACAGGTGGATTCAGTGTCGCTTTTGATCCCCTTGACGGGTCCAGCATCGTTGACACAAACTTCACCGTGGGCACCATCTTTGGCGTGTGGCCGGGAGATAAGCTAACCGGGGTGACCGGAGCAGACCAAGTGGCTGCAGCCATGGGAATCTACGGGCCTCGAACCACTTACGTTCTTGCTATCAAGGGCTACCCTGGAACCCATGAGTTTCTTCTCCTTGATGAAGGTAAAATGAAATGTTTTTAGTTGCAAGAAGTTCGGATAATTGTATTTTACGAGCATTTAAAGTAGCGATTTTCGACTTTGGAGTTTAGGGAAATGGCAACATGTGAAAGAAACAACAGAGATTTCGGAAGGGAAGATGTTTTCCCCTGGAAATCTGAGAGCCACTTTTGACAATCCAGATTATGACAAGGTCTTATAACTTTCTTATTGTATTCTTCAAGAAATCTTGAAATTGTTTTGTTCTAAGGTTTTTTTGTTTTAATTTTTGATTATCGAAATGCAGCTGATCAACTACTACGTAAAAGAGAAGTACACATTGCGATACACCGGTGGAATGGTTCCCGATGTTAACCAGGTCGATCTCTTCATTTCACCGACAAAAAATAGATTTTCTTCAATTGCGGGATCAGAATTTAACCGTCCTAAATGACTATTTAACTTGATTTTAGCTTTATAAGATCAAGACCAGCACGTCATGTTTAAAGACGGTAAAACAAGCTCTAAAACGACATTAAGCAATCTAACAAATTCTATCAACAAAATTGGGCAATCGAAGATGACACAATAACTAAATTGTCATATTAATACAACATTTTTGAAAAGTGTAATATTATATAAAAAACATCTGAACATTTATAAAAAGATTAATAGAACAATTTACTTTAGTCCTACTGGGTTATCCTTCTTTATCGTTACAACTTGTTCGGCTGTCTAGCTTCATTCACACAATATGTGTGGTAACATTTTTATATGTCATAGAAGGCACTGTTATTTGTTTTATAAACTTAAAATCTCATTGAATACATTATTTATACGTTTATTCGTCCCAAAATACTTCTTTTATTATTATGTTAGGTTTCTTTTTTATTCTAATGCTATTTTCTTTGCAGATTATTGTGAAAGAAAAGGGTGTTTTCACGAACGTGATATCGCCAACGACAAAAGCCAAGTTGAGGCTTCTTTTCGAGGTGGCTCCATTGGGACTACTGATCGAGAACGCCGGAGGTTACAGCAGCGACGGAACAAAGTCTGTGTTGGACAAGGTCATCGTGAACCTTGATGATCGGACTCAAGTTGCTTATGGATCCTTAAATGAGATCATCAGGTTCGAGGAGACACTATACGGTTCATCTAGGCTTAAGTCTGGTGTGCCCGTCGGAGCTTCAGCTTAAATACCGATCAACCCATCCGCCTTCCCGCGATCATCCTTGTTTTGTAAACATGTACTGTTAAGAATTCAATGGAAAATTTTCTATCATATATAAATCGAATTTCCAAATTTTATAAATATTTGTAAGTAAGTACTTTTTTTTATTATGAATCAATTATTGTTCCCATAAGTAGGCACCAAGAGATTTTGGTTGNCGCGCCAGGTAGGGGTCGAACCTACGACTTTCTGCTTAGGAAACAGACGCTCTATCCACTGAGCTACAGGCGCTTTTTGTTGTTAATAATTCACAAATTATCTTAATTAACTGATTTACTAGATTTTTATGATTATTCCATAATTAGATGGCTAAAGTTTATATTTGATTAGATATTTATTGTATCATACTAAATATCTGTGATTAACCTACCAAA
>LUCG01215105.1:0-10065 GCA_001633085.1 Carthamus tinctorius | reverse complement strand
CGCTCTCGGCTGTCCTCACGTTCACAACCAAAAAGTGGTTCACATTTGAACCCACCCCTAGTGGGTTCAAATAAAAATGGATGAAGATGCGTCTTCAATTACGATGAGGATGTGTCTTCATCGTATATTCATCGTCTTCACCGTATATTCATTACAAGTTCATTGTCTTCACTTACGATGAGGTGACGGTTTCTCCTTCGACTTTCCGGTGGCCGACAAAGGTTTCTTCTTCGACAACGATGACAATTTCTTGTTCGAACGTCCAGTGACCGGCGATTTTCCTGTGGCCGTACGATACAGTGACGGTTTCTCCTTAGACTTTTCGGTGGCCGACAACAGTTTCTTCTTCGACAACGATGACGGTTTCTTCTTCGACAACGATGACGGTTTCTTCTTCAAACATCTAGTGACCGGCGAATTTAAGTGGCCGACGATTGTCCAGTTGTCGCCAATGGGTGATGATGAATATCACATAAGATAAATTTCAAAAATAACTTCCACATTGAATATGGAATTAATGATGATGAGTGAATGGTTGATATCCAATAAGAAAATCCAGCGGATGAAACCGAACCGATCTAATCTTCCATTGGATTGGAAAAATCCAACATCTAATGGATGATTGGATCGGTTCGGTTAGAGAAATCCAACATCCAATGGACGATCAGATCAGATTGGTTCCCCTCACATCCAAATGGATAATACCCGCAATCCGACCGAAATAAATCCGACGCCCGATCAACCCAAAATAACCGAAATTCGAAAACCTAAAGTTTGGGTCTTGATTTCCGTATCCGAAATCTGATCGGATTTTTGGTTTTCCCACCTGAACCGGACCGAACCGAGCCCTAGATGCACACAACATTGCGTATCGGTTAACCAATTGGATTGGGCCGGGCCCATTTGGCCCACCTCTACTATATACTTTTTGTAAAGGCCCAATTGTGTGGCCCATCCTCATTCCCTGAGTGGGATTTGATAATTGCGATCAATTCACGTCTACTCTCTCTCTCCCGCCTCTTCACCAAATCCTACTACCCTCCGCCGCTTTCCACCGCCTCTCACCGCCGGTAGGTAGTAACTTCCTTCAAGAGTTCCTCTACGTTATTTGCCGCTAAATACTCCTCTGAATGGAAGACGAAGTAGTCATCGCTTCTTCATCTACCGAAGCCGGAATTGGTTGCTGGGACCTTCGTTCCGGCGCCGAACACCTCCGCTACCGCTCCTGCGCCTCTCCTTCTCACGGCCTTGTTTCCGTCGCCGGACGGTTTCTCGCCTCCTCTCAGCTCCGTGATTCCTCATCATCCTCTGGCTCCGTTCTCTGTTGGTCGTGGAACAAGGTAAATGCTGAATCATATTATTTCCAAGTGTTGTATATTATATGGATCAGGAGAGTATACTCTGATTACTTACTGTTGTTTGGATTCTAGTAGGAGTTCAAACATCCGATGTTTATTTCTTCAGAATTGTGCTTCTAGAGAGATGTAGTTTGTGCAACTGACGAATGAAATTACTTTAGAAAAGCAAACTGTTGTGTTCTAGATTCTATTTAACTATATGAATTTGATGTTAAATGGTAAATATGTATTTGAAGTTTTTGATGTTCAATACGAACCGCAATGCTATATTCCTCCAGAAGTAAAAGTCTGAATTTAACTTTTAGGATTTCAAACTGGGTAATGAAAAACTTGATATTCATATATAGAAAGCTATTTGAAGATGTTTGATGATTGCATCAAACTTTATAAGAAAATGCTACACATAGAGAATTGATAATGTCAATGTAGTTTGTATAGATTTTGCATCCTGTATCAAATTTGAATTCCAGTACCAATGGATAGTACTTTCTTTTATGTTACGTTTTTTGATGATGCAGCCTCAGATTGAAGTCAAGAGTTTTCCAGCTGAAGCAATCAATCCTCTTGCTTGTAATAGTGATGGTACTTACATAGTTGGAGGAGGAGTTTCTGGTGATATTTATTTGTGGGAGGTGAGTAAATTATTTGTCATTATTCGTAGAGATAAGTAGAGGGTTTTATTTTGTTTAACTGTGTTACTCTGTGTGTGTGTGTGTTTGTTCTAGGTTTATCTGATCTTGTCTTCAGATTATTTTAGAAGGTGGTTATTTTTATTTACTGTATGCATTTCATTGTAAGAAAAAGGTAAAATATCTGGTATTGAGATTATGATGCCTTATCACTGAAAGTATTGTTTGGATCTAACAACTTGTTGTTTTACATATCAACTATTAAAGACTGTGAATCTGTGATTGTTTTAAGAATTTGCTCTTATTAAGAAGGGCATCCTATGATTTTTTTTAATTGAGTCTGGCCTTGCTATTTTTATTTTATTTATTATAGGTTGCAACCGGTAGATTATTGAAGAAATGGCATGGTCACTATAGGGCTGTTACTTGCTTGGTGTTTTCTAACGATCAATCACTTCTGATTTCTGGGGCTGAGGACGGATCAGTTCGAGTTTGGTCGCTTCTAATGTATCATTCATTTACTTTTTTATATTCATGAATTGTAGTTTTCAGGTTTAATACGATGAACTAATAACTAATTTCTCTACATGTTTGAATTAGGATATTTGATGAAGAGCGGCAGCAGCGAGCGGGGCATCTTTATGAGTATAGTTTCTCTGAGCATGCTTTGCCTGTAACGGATATTGTCACAGGATATGGAGGATGTAATGCAATTATAGTATCTGCTTCACAGGATCGTACATGCAAGGTTTATATTCCTCTTCAATCCTTACATTCTTGTGAGCTTCTAGAAAAAAACAATTTTTCTCAATGAAAATTGTAGTCAAGCTGTCTCTTTACATTAATTTTGTTTTTCTTGTGTATTTCTTATTGCCTATATGCTTGCGTGTTAAATCTTACTGATAAATGTTAAAAATCACCTGTTAGTGTTTTTGCTTTTAGACATGGTATTTGGCTATGGTTGTGCTTCTGTTTATGCTCCAAGTGTGCTGTCATTGTAATTTTTAATGCATTTATAGGGTCATAAAATAGTTGTAGGCTTCTATGCTTCCTTTTTAAGCATAACATACATCATTGTAGGTGTGGAGCCTAGCTAGGGGGACTTTGTTGAGAAATATTGTGTTCCCCTCAATGATCGATGCAATTGCTTTGGATCCTGGTGAGCATGTTTTCTATGCTGGTGGCAGAGATGGCAAGATATATATTGCAGAACTCAATGCTCAAGGCACATCCAACAACAATTATGGGTTGCATATCATCGGTACATTGTCTGATCAAGGGTATGCCAACTTTTTAGGATAAAGAATTTCTGTCATTGTTGAACTTGTACAGGTCAAATAATCCAACATGTTCAGTTTTTCATCATTAAGTTTCCATTTTGCTGCATGTCAGGACCACCTTTTTATTTTTTAATCAAATGAAGCTTCGATATATACTTGAAATCTTGAAAATTATGTTTATTTTCTCATTTTCTTCAGAGTAATCACACATTGGAACCCACTTACAAGACATACATGCAACTGCAGAGCTACTTTATTATTCACTGTTGGTGTGTAAATCCTATATGCATGACTAATTGTCTAGATAAGTGGGTGGAAGTTTCTCTTAATCTTCGAGTCTTAGACTGTTTATTTTCTAAACCATTGCTTAATCTGGGTTTCCTTACATTTGAGTACTTTAACCTATATTGTAAATGCACAAACAACTATTGGCTTCAATCACACCTACAACTTATTGTCTTTTATTGCCACAAACATTAGTAATCTGCAATTCACGAGTCCTGTATCTTAACAATCTCGTTTATCTGTTTTTTTTTTAATTCTTGAATACTTAGGGGCCTTTTACTTAAACACTTACCCGGTAATAAGTGCTTACCGGTAAAATTGAACACTATCACCTACCATATCGGACAACATCTTAGTCTTTCAAAACGGTATCGTATGCAACAATTTACCCGGTAAGCTCTTACCGGGTAAGAGTTATCGATGTCACTTACCGGGTAAGAGTTATCGATGTCACTTACCGGGTAAGACTCTCGGTTCATGCCGTCGCTCTTACCGGGTAATATTCTAGTTCTTTTCATGTTCATCCCGTAAGGTAAATTGACCCGGTAAGCACTTACCGGCTAAGCATCAAGTAAACGGCCCCTTAGTATGTTCTTATTATGTATTGCACCTTCTCTTTGCAAACATTCACACTATAGCTTACCTGCCTTGTATTGTTGCGAACATCCGCGCACGCGCTCACAATTTACAAGTCTTGTTTTGATAAACCACCTGATTGAATCTGGAATTCTCTTTACCTTTGAATTCATAGAATGCTTTTCTTGTAAAAAGCGCCTGCAGTTTACCTTTCTTATTTTGTTGCATTGCATCGGCTAAGGTCATGTATGACATTTTTTTCCACTTTGGTTGGCCATAACAAAATTTTCTAAAATTCTCTATAGGCAATGTATTTCATATAAAATTTCTAAGGAACTCAAGATGAAAAAACTATTGACATTTTAGCCTTAGCTTTCTCTGGTTTCTTTATGACTTTTCCCCCTTTCTTATCTTCTTATGGTTTTGTCAGTCTTTGAATTAGTGTTGTATTGTCACTGCTGAGTTACAAGTGGGCATATTTACTTGGCTGCCAAACATCCGTATGATATTTTTTTGCTACATTCTTCTTCTGTCGCGTTAGCATCAGACAATTGGTTTGTGGAGATTATAATCATCAAGAAAATATGCAGTCCTATATTCTAGCAGTGGAGTGTCCTATGTTATTGATGATTTATAAAAATCTTCTGGATAAACATCAATAATTGTGTTTTTGCTTTTAAATGTTGTTTGTAACAGTAAAGGTATATGCTCTTTGGCTTTTGCGCTGGATGGATCTCAATTGGTTGCTGGATCAGAGGATGGCATGGTTCGAGTCTGGGACACCAAGACTCATAATATCATTCGTGTTTTCAAACACGCAAAAGGTATAATCTAATTGCATTCCTTTTCATTTTTGAAATCCTTTATTTACGTTGTTCACAGCATTTATACGGTATATGCTTTTAATTTTTTTTATTCAATGTCATAATCAAGTAAACAGAACATTTGTTTTTTCTAATGTTCTCTGGTTCTTCTTTCATCAGGTCCGGTTAACAATGTTCTTGTTATTCGACAACCACCGGCCCTTTACCCTCGAACAGCAGCAAATAACCAAGCTTCAATGGCAAGAAGGCATGTGCCATTGCCACCTCCACTAGAGAAATACACATCAATAGACGAACACTCGGAGCTTAATGCATTCATCACTCCTCAGCCCAATTGCGATAGGCTTTATGATGCGACCTACACCACTGTTCACTCGATGAACAACCAGATTAATGAACTTCAGGTCAGTGCTTTCTTAATACATACGTATAATCGTTGCATACTTTATCCTTAAAACATTTTTTATATCAGGCTGTATGGTAGTTGCTGAATGGTTTTGTGCTGGATGATTAAGTGGTCAGAATGATAAAGAGGCTTTTATGATATAGTGCAAAATGAAATATGCTTGTTTGGTAATTGTTCAGAATGAAATCAGGCTGCTGAATGGTTAAGGGAGGCCCAAGATACAAAATCATTCAGAGGGTTTTAGAACCATTAAGAGGCAAACACTTTTTTTGCCAAACAAGATTTATCTCTTAACAATTTAGAGACTGCCTCTTAATGGAACTGTTAAGAGGTAAACAAACAGCCCTCACTTTGTTTCAATTTATTAAAACCACTCCAAATACATGTCCCTTGGTCCAATGAAAATTAAACATTTCTATTCTGGCATGTTTCAAGTTTCAAGTACTCTATTTGTCCATATTTCTATATTGGTTTGTCCCAAAAGTAAGTGCCTACTTTCCAATTCTATTTTTTATGAGATGGAGAAATTCATTACTTATATTATTAAGGTTACGATTGTCATTACTTAATTAAGAATGTAATGATTACACATTTCCAAAACTGTGCGTCTTTTTTCATTGTGGGCATTTACTTTGGGATGGATCGAGGGAGTACCTATTTGTTTATTAGACGATATCGTTTTAGGCCAACGATTCCCTTAATTTGTCTTCATAGAAGGGCAAATTATACATTTTAAGGGTAAAATATGATGCGTAAAAACACATTTTGGTACACAAATATGCACTTGTCTATTTCACAAAATCCTTGTATCGCCTTCTTTTAATTATCAAGACTACCAACCTCATCTTAGGGCATGTTAGCAGCTTAATGAGCTTAATGAGACTCACAACTTAAATAGTCAGTCATACATGACTGTTTGGTAGTGGCTTAATGGTATAGAGAGTGGCTTATTCAGTAAGCTTTTAAGGGGGAGGTTTATGCAGATAGCCAAGTTTTTCCAAACCTGTCCCTCACAATTAAAAGGCACGTTTCTTCCATCTAATGTAAAAACTCTCTCCAACAAAAACCTTCCCGATCTATGCAAACAGATTAATCAACACATACAGGACTTGGGGCCTGTTTGTTAACAGCTTAATGAGCTTAATGGGACTCACAGGCTCACGGCTTATTTTGTTAACTATATATGGCTGTTTGGTAGTGGCTTAATGATACAGAAAGTTGCTTATTCAGTAAGCTTTTAGGGAAGAGCTTTACGCAGAAAGCCATGTTTTTTCAACATGTGTATCCCAAATAAAAAATTCGTTCGTTCCTTCTATGAAAAATACCTTCCAAACAAAAACCTTTTCAATCTATACAGACTATTTAACCATACAGCCAGCTTTATACAGGACCCTTAATGAAAAACCAACCAAACAGCACCTTATTGCAATTCTCGACAATCCGAGTGGGGAACTAAACCAGCAGCGCTACGAAACGCTTTCAAAATTTCCAATATCATGTTTTTAGAAGCTTTTTGACCAAGAAATTTCTTACTTTGCATTTAGCAGCATGGTTCTTCTGGAGCTTCTGAAATGGAGATGGAAAGGCTGAAACTAGATTGCAAAAGGTCCATGCAAATGGTGGAGCAATGGAAGAAGATGTATGAAAACTTGCACCAATTTTGTGTTGGAGAGCTTTTGAATGGAGAAGCTGATGACGCCAACTTGACACTCACTTCATGATCATTCGACTTCCAAAAGGTTTCAGGTTCTTTTACTTACGATCCTTTCATTTTATATCGATTATATGTCAATTTATTTATCTATAATGTAGCTTATTTTTACTCTCGATCTATGTAGTTTATGATATGATATCTTCTTCCCAGAAGTATATTATGAATCTTTGTTATTCCAAGTTTTGTGTGTTGTCGGTTCATAAATTTGAGAACATCAACACAAGTTCAGGATTCTTAGTAGCATTCTCTCTTTTGGTCCTTTTAGGGGCTGTTTGTTTTAAAAAGAATACCTTTTAAACCTCTTAAGTCTGAAAATAAGATGTTTGTCGACTTAAGGCTGTTTGTTTTATTTATAAGAAAAAGGTCTGAAACCTCTTACCGTCCTCTGAAATTTTAAGTGGTGCATCATCCACCTCTTACTTTTTAGATGTTAAATCAGACTTTAGACCTCTTAAAAAACAATCGACACTTTAGGATGTGTACTTAGTTTTACAAAGAGTTTAGAACTCACCAACCAGGTTTTAACTCAAAACCTAGAAAATGCTAAACCCTAGTTCTTGCAAAGGGTGACATCTTGAGGTTGAAGTGGAGATGAACTAGCTTGCTAGTGCTAGCTGGTTGTCCAGAACTAGCTTGATTCTTGCGATAAATGTTCTTGTGAAGAATCCTTGAGGGAAAACAATGATCCACCAAACCCTAGACGAATAATGGATGAAGTGAGAGGTTTGGAGAGTTGAAAATCACACTTATGGTTTCCTAAAACGGGTTAATGATTGTGTTGTGTAACAAAATGGGAGTTGCATCACTTTTAATGCTCAAAATTGTGTCAGGACACTCGGGTAATATTCTCTCACGACTGCCATCTGGCACCGTCGCGGAAGATGCATCGCGAGTGGATGGTGTCTAGGCGATTGTCACCCTGTCACTCTCGCATTGGGTGTACCGAGGGTTGTTTTACTCCATGCGACTGGCGATTGTGCCACTTTGGCACTCTTGTTGCGACTGTCGCCTAGCCCCACCAGACCTCCGTTTTCTTTTGTTTTGACTTCGAACCTTTCGAGGTTTATATGAGGGCTGAATACACTAACTGAAACATTAAACAAATAAGCGTATAACCATGTTTGCTTACCAAATTTTCCAGGCGTTACAAAAATTTATTTACCATTTATTCTTGTATTTTTGGAAAATGATATCATGTTGCCAAGTTCTTAATTTTGGTTCAGGCTGAAAAATAAAAATGGGAATGAAAATGAACTTGATAGGCAATCAAAATAGGAATGAATTTCGTTCCCTCCGATTCAACTTGGAATAAAAGTTTGGGCTTTTAGGAGAATGTATCCCGTTATATTATAGAAAAACAAACAGTTTTTATTTATTATTATTGTTATCATTTGCATCGACTAATGCTTAATATCTCCAACCAAACATTCCGTTAATCTTTTATATCATGCAATTACACTTGTGTATTATTTTGGCTTTAATGGTTATATGTTTTTTGTATTTCAAATAATCTCATGGATGCATTTTATTTTGATTTATAAAGTCTACAGATGTTGGAAGGCCTTTCTATAAAATAGGATGCTCATTACGGATAAGTTATATATTTACTTCTTAAGAATTAATATATGCCACATCTTGTGTTTTTTTATTTATTTTTATTGTCTTGTTGGTAATTGTTAATCGTGGTTCTCTAGTTTTCTAATATAAAAAATCATTACAGGGTATTTTAGAATATTTATCATGTCAATTCTTATTTTATTTTTAAAATGGAGGTGTTTGAATAACTTTTTCAAACTTTATAATTCTATTTCTTTTAAACAGTTTATGTAGAAAAACAATATACTTTAGTGAAGAAGTAAGAGGTTGTAGGTAAATTATATAAATTTAAAAGCAAAAACTACTGTATAATCATGAATAAGTTTGTTGGAAAATCTGGAAAAGAATAAAAAACTAAGGGTTATATCCCCTACAAAAATAGAGCTTTATTGAAAATTCCAACAGCTAAGAATAAGTCATCGTAGGCTTATTCTTATCAAATCCTTCCCTAACCAAAGATGTTGAAAACGATTCAGTTTGTATCTTCATGACTATGAACTTCAAGCAATCTTCTCATTTGTTTCAAATGTAATTGTATCGTCTTTTACTAATTCTTCCATTTTCAAAGCAAGATTCAAATCATGAAGAATAAATTTTTACTTATGAAAACACGTATCCCACTTTTAAAGAAATTCACAAACTTCAGGCACCAAATTAGAGTTGACTCTAAAATAAAATACAAAAAATGGATAACGAAAGGAAATGTCAATTATTTTAAAGGGGTTATTTTTAAAATAAAATACGATATACAGTAGTTATTAATGTAGTAGGGGGATGTTGTTGGGAAATCGCCGGTGGTGGCCATTGAAAAACTTGAATTTGCCTTAACGTTAAATGGCGGACCTAGCTAAAAGACAAAAATTTTAACGTAAGAATTTAAAGGATTTATTAATGCATATCTTTAATTTAAATGACTCATCAAAGAATTTACAGGAGTCATTAAAAAATTTAAAGGACTCGTTAATACGTATCTTTAATTGATGGTGTAATTTTTTTAACGGACATGTAAGATTCTTAACAGACTCATGTTTGCTTATTGGATTGATTGGCTATAGGCCGAAAAATAAAAAGAATTTAGCTAGGAGGTAAATTCTAAGGTGGTGTTTGGTTCGCATAATGTTTTTGGATGGAATGGAATCTATCAAAGGAATTTGACTTTGAAGGAATTGGAATAGAATGTTGCTAGGTTTGACCACCTGTTTGGTTGTTAGAATTGGAATGGAATCTGCTAAAGAAATTGGAATGTGCATGTTTGGTTCACAAAATGTAGCTTTGGAATTAGAATGAAATTTTGGTAAATGACCGAAATACCCTTTTATGTTGTTTTTTTATTTCTGGCTGGTGGTGATGGTTGTCGGTGGCGATGGTGGTTGGAGGTGGTGGTTACCGGTGGTTGT